>WNWK01026933.1:0-26839 GCA_009830355.1 Cherax destructor | reverse complement strand
AAATTCCCCAAAGGGGCCTACTCTTTTCACAACTGGTCCAATGGACCTCCCTCCTCTAACTGGTCACCAGTTGGACCTACCTTCCCCCATAACTGGTCACCAGCAAACCTCCCTCCTCACTAACTGGTCACCAGCAGAACCTACCTTTTCCCACTAACTGTCAACAGAATCTACCTCCTCTCACTAACTGGTCAAGCAGAATGCCTTTCTCCACTAACTGGTCACCAGCAGAACCTACCTCCTCTCACTAACTGGTCACCAGCAGGACTTACCCTCCTCTCACTAACTGGTCACCAGCGGGAACTACCCTCCTCTCACTAACTGGTCACCAGCTGGACCTACCTTTCTCTCACTAACTGGTCACCAGCAGAACCTACCCTCCTCTCACTAACTGGTCACCAGCTGGACCTCCTTTCTTCACTAACTGGTCCAGCAGAACCTCCTCACACTAACTGGTCACCAGCTGGACCTACCTTTTTCACTAACTGGTCACCAGCAGAACCTCCCCTCCTCTCACTAACTGGCCACCAGCAGGACCTACCTACTCTCACTAACTGGTCACCAGCAGGACCTACCCTCCTCTCACTAACTGGTCACCAGCAGGACCTACCCTCCTTCACTAACTGGTCACCAGCAGGACCTACCTTTCTCACTAACTGGTCACCAGCAGGACCTCCCTCCTCACTAACTGGTCACCAGCAGGACCACCCTCCTCTCACTAACTGGTCACCAGCAGAACCTACCCCCCTCCCTAACTGGTCACCAGCAGGACCTACCCCCCTCTCACTAACAGGTCACCAGCAGGACCTCCTTTCTCTCACTAACTGGTCACCAGTAGGACCTAACCTCCTCTCACTAACTGGTCACCAGCAGGACCTCCCCTCCTCACTAACTGGTCACCAGCAGGACCTACCCTCCCCCACTAACTGGTCACAGCAGGACCTACCTCCTCTCACTAACTGGTCACCAGCAGGACCTACCCTCCTCTCACTAACTGGTCACCAGTAGGACCTACCCTCCTCTCACTAACTGATCACCAGCAGGACCTACCCTCCTCTCACTAACTGGTCTACAGGACCTACCCTCCTCACTAACTGGTCACAAGCAGGACCTACTCTCCTCTCACTAACTGGTCACCAGCAGGACCTACCCTCCTCTCACTAACTGGTCACCAGCAGGACCTACCCTCCTCTCACTAACTGGTCACCAGCAGGACCTACCCTCCTCTCACTAACTGGTCACCAGCAGGACCTACCCTCCTCGCACTAACTGGTCACCAGCAGGACCTACCCTCCTCTCACTAACTGGTCACCAGCAGGACCTACCCTCCTCTCACTAACTGGTCACCAGCAGGACCTACCCTCCTCTCACTAACTGGTCACCAGCAGGACCTACCTTTCTCTCACTAACTGGTCACCAGCAGGACCTACCCTCCTCTCACTAACTGGTCACCAGCAGGACCTACCTTCCTCCTGGGAGTAGCAACTCAATTGGTGTGTACCATTTAACCGAAGAGTCGTCTCCACACAGTGTAACCCAAGAACCTTCCATATACCACACAGTGTGACCCAAGAACCTTCCATATAGCAGACAGTGTGACCCAAGAACCTTCCATATACCACACAGTGTGACCCAAGAACCTTCCATATACCACACAGTGTGACCCAAGAACCTTCCATATATCACACAGTGTGACCCAAGAACCTTCCATGTACCACACAGTGGGACCCAAGAACCTTCCATATACCACACAGTGTGACCCAAGAACCTTCCATATTCCACACAGTATAACCCAAGAACCTTCCATGTTCCACACAGTGTGACCCAAGAACTTTCCATGTACCACACAGTGGGACCCAAGAACCTTCCATATACCACACAGTGTGACCCAAGAACCTTCCATATATCACACAGTGTGACCCAAGAACCTTCCATGTACCACACAGTGTGACCCAAGAACCTTCCATATACCACACAGTGTGACCCAAGAAACTTCCATATACCACACAGTGTGACCCAAGAACCTTCAATATACCACACAGAATGACTCAAGATCCTTCTATGTTCCACACAGTGTGACCCAAGAACCTTCCATATACCAAACAGTGTGACGCAAGAACCTTCGATACACCACACAGTGTGACCCAAGAACTTTGCATATACCACACAGTGTGACCCAAGAAACTTCCATATACCAAACAGTGTGACCCAAGAACCTTCCATATACCACACAGTGTGACACAAAAACTTTTTATCTACCACACAGTGTGACCCAAGAACCTTACATATACCACACAGTGTGACCCAAGAACCTTCCATGTACCACACAGTGTGACCAAAGAACCTTCCATATACCACACAGTGTGACCCAAGAACCTTCCATATACCACACAGTGTGACCCAAGAACCTTCCATATACCACACAGTGTGACCCAAGAACCTTCCATGTACCACACAGTGTGACCCAAGAACCTTCCATATACCACACAGTGTGACCCAAGAACCTTCCATATACCACACAGTGTGCCCCAAGAACCTTCCATGTATCACACAGTGTGACCCAAGAACCTTCCATATACCACACAGTGTGACCCAAGAACCTTCCATGTACCACACAGTGTGATCCAAGAACCTTCCATGTACCACACAGTGTGACCCAAGAACCTTCCATGTACCACACAGTGTGACCTTGTAATGCACACTTATTAAACTCATTACTAAGAGAACGTTCAACCTAAGGTATTGTGGTTCATGTGGCTACACTCATGACCATGTGGCTACACTCACGACCATGTGGCTACACTTATTACCATGTGGCTACACTCATGACCCCTCATGACCATGTGACTATACTCATATTACAACCTCAGGTTCAATGGCCTGTTAACCTGAGTGTAAAAGGGAGCTTGGAACAAAGAAACACAGTAGAAAATGCTTTGAATTGTATTTCCTTCACCAAGCAATTATATATGATTTTTGTATTTTCCTTCACCAAGTATATTATAAGGCTTTGTACAAGTATGTACACTATATACAGAGAGTATAGTATTAGTGCACGTCACGGTAATCAAGGCAAAACAGCATCCAATAGACAGAGACGACCGTACAACAACCAGCTCAATGCAGGAATGACCATGGCAAATATGCGAGTGGTATCCACATCATCTTTCTCATTGCCAGACCCTCATTATCATTGGCTGAACCGAGTCATTGATTTGGTGATGGGGCCCCATCACCAAACCCTTAACAATGGTTCGCTGGTTGTAGGGGCAGCCTATGTGGGTGTGTTTAACATGCTCCGAATAAAGGGTATGTACTCTTTGCCTGCAACAACTTATGACCCCTCATGACCAAGTGACTACACTCATAACCATATGGCTACTCTCATGACCCCTCATGACTATTTGGCTACACTCATAACCATGTAGCTACTTCCATGACTACTCATGACCATGTGGCTACACTCATGATCATGTAGCTACAATCATGACCACCTCAACAACCCCTCTTCAGCCCTCTGACAAATACTTTGAGTAACTCCACACCTTCTCCTAATTTCCACACTCCGAATTTTCTGCATAATATTTACACCACACATTGCCCTTAGACAGGACATCTCCACTGCCTCCAGCCGCCTCCTCGCTGCAGCATTTGCAACCCATGCTTCACACCCATATAAGAGTGTTGGTACCACTATAATTTCGTACATTCCCTTCTTTGCCTCCATTGATAACAGTTTTTGTCTCCACAGATACCTCAATGCACCACTCTCCTTTTTTTCTTCATCACTTATATGGTTAACCTCATCCTTCATAAACCCATCCGCTGACAAGTCAACTCTCAAATATCTGAAAATATTCACTTCTTCCATAATCCCTCTCTCCAATGTGATATCCAATTTTTCTTTAATTAAATCGTTTGATACCCTCATCACCTTACTCTTATCTATGTTCACTTTCAACTTTCTACCTTTACACACCCTCCCAAACTCGTCCACTAACTTTTGCAACTTTTCTTTAGAATCTCCCATAAGCACAGTATCCTCAGCAAAAAGTAACTGTGTCAACTCCCATTTTGTATTTAATTCCCCATAATTTAATCACACTCCTCTCCCAAATACCCTAGCATTGACTTCTTTTACAACCCCATCTATAAATATATTAAACAACCATGGTGACATTACACAACCCTGTCTAAGACCTACTTTTACCGGCAAGTAATCTCCCTCTCTCCTACACACCCTAACCTGAGCCTCACTATCCTCATAAAAACTATTTACAGCATTCAGTAACTTACTACCTATTCCATACACTTGCAACATTTGCCACATTTCTCCCCTATCCACTATATCATATGCCTTTTCTAAATCCATAAATGCAATAAAAACTTCCCTACCTTTATCTAAATACTATTCACATATATGCTTCAATGTAAACACTTGATCTACACATCCGCTAACCACTCTAAAGCCTCCTTGCTCATCTGTCTTACCTCTAATTCTTTCAATAATAACCCTACTGTACACTTTACCTGGTATACTCAGTAAACTTATTCCCCTATAATTCTTACAATCTCTTTTATCCCCCTTCCCTTTATATAAATGAACTATACATGCTCTCTGCCAATCCCTAGGTACCTTCCCCTCTTTCATATATTTATTAATCAACAATACCAACCACTCCAACACTATATCCCCCCCTTGCTTTTAACATTTCTGTCATGATCCCATCAGTTTTAGCTGCTTTACCCCCTTTCATTCTACGTAATGCCTCACGCACCTTCCCCACACTCACATCCTGCTCTTCTTCACTCCTAAACGATGTTATACCTCCCTGGCCAGTGCATGAAATTACCGCCTCCCTTTTTCATCGACATTTAAAAGTTCCTTAAAATATTCCCGCCATCTACCCAATACCTCCAGCTCCCCATCTACTAACTTCCCTACTCTGTTTTAACTGACAAATCCATTCGTTCCCTAGGCTTTCTTACCTTGTTTTTCTCACTCCAAAAAAAATTCTTGTTTTCAGCAAAATTTCTTGACAAAGCCTCTCCCATTCTTTCATCTGCTCTTCTTTTGCACTCTTTCACCACTCTCCTCACCTTTCTTTTATTCTCCATATACTCTGCTCTTCTGTTAACACTTCTGTTTTGTAAAAACCTCTCATAAGCTACCTTTTTCTCTTTTATCACACCCTTTACTTCTTCATTCCACCACTCACTCCTCTTTCCTCCTGCACCCACCCGCCTATAGCCACAAACTTCTGCCCCACATTCTAATACTGCATTTTTAAAACTATCCCAACTCTCTTCAACCCCCCCTACTACTCCTACTTGCACTAGCCCACCTTTCTGCCAATAGTTGCTTAAATCTCACCCTTACTTCCTCCTCCCTTAGTTTATACACATTTACCTCTCTCTTACTTGCTGTTGCCATTTTCTTTTTGTCCCATCTACCTTTTACTCTAACTGTAGCTACAACTAAATAATGATCCGATATATCCGTTGCCCCTATATAAACATGTACATCCTGAAGCCTACCCATCAACCTTTTATCCACCAATACATAATCTAAGAAACTACTTTCATTACGTGCTATGTCATACCTTGTATACTTATTTATCCTCTTTTTCATAAAATATGTATTACTGATTACCAAACCTCTTTATACACATAGCTCAATTAACGGTTCCCCATTTACATTTACCCTTGGCACCCCAAATTTACCTACTACTCCCTCCACAACATTTTTACCCACTTTAGCATTAAGATCCCCAACCACAATTACTCTCTCACTTGATTCAAAACTCCCCACACACTCACTCAACATTTCCCAAAATCTCTCTCTCTCTCTCTCTCTCTCTCTCTCTCTCTCTCTCTCTCTCTCTCTCTCTCTCTCTCTCTCTCTCTCTCTCTCTCTCTCTCTCTCTCTCTCCTCTACACTTCTCTCTTCTCCAGGTGCATAAACACTTACTATAACCCACTTTTCACATCCAACCTTTATTTTACTCCACATAATCCTTGAATTTATACATTTATATTCCTTCTTTACCTGCCATAACTGATTATTCAACATTATTGCCACTCCTTCTTTAGCTCTAACTCTATTTGAAACCCCTGACCTAATCCCATTTATTTCTCCCCACTGAAACTCTCCTATCTCCTTCATCTTTGTCTCACTTAAAGCCAGGACATCCAGCTTCTTCTCATTCATAACATCTACAATCATCTCTTTCTTATCATTCGCACAACATCCACGCACATTCAAACATCCCACTTTGACGGTTTTCTTCTTTTTCTTTTTAGTAAATCTATACAGGAAAAGGGGTTACTAGCCCATTGTTCCCTTCATTTTAGTTGACTTTTACAACACGCATGGCTTACGGAGGAAAGATTCTTATTCCACTTCCCCATGGATATGAAAGGAAAAGCAATAAGAACAAGAACTATTAAGATAAAATCAAAGAAAACTCAGATGAGTGTGTATACATAAACGTGTACATGTATGTGTAGTGTGACCTAAGTGTAAGTAGAAGTAGCAAGACGTACCTGAAATCTTTCATGTTTATGAGACAGAAAAAAGACACCAGCAATCCTACCATCATAAAAAACAAATACAGGCTTTCGTTTTACACTCACTTGACAGGACGGTAGTACCTCCCTGGGTGGTTGCTGTCTACCAACCTACTACAACAGGACGGTAGTACCTCCCTGGGTGGTTGCTATCTACCAACCTACTACAACAGGACGGTAGTACCTCCCTGGGTGGTTGCTGTCTACCAACCTACTACAACAGGACGGTAGTACCTCCCTGGGTGGTTGCTGTCTACCAACCTACTACAACAGGACGGTAGTACCTCCCTGGGTGGTTGCTGTCTACCAACCTACTACAACAGGACGGTAGTACCTCCCTGGGTGCTTGCTGTCTACCAACCTACTACAACAGGACTGTAGTACCTCTCTGGGTGCTTGCTGTCTACCAACCTACTACAACAGGACTGTAGTACCTCCCTGGGTGCTTGCTGTCCACCAACCTACTACAACAGGACTGTAGTACCTCCCTGGGTGCTTGCTGTCTACCAACCTACTACAACAGGACGGTAGTACCTCCCTGGGTGCTTGCTGTCTACCAACCTACTACAACAGGACGGTAGTACCTCCCTGGGTGCTTGTTGTCTACCAACCTACTACAACAGGACTGTAGTACCTCCCTGGGTGCTTGCTGTCTACCAACCTACTACAACAGGACGGTAGTACCTCCCTGGGTGGTTGTTGTCTACCAACCTACTACAACAGGACGGTAGTACCTCCCTGGGTGGTTGTTGTCTACCAAACTACTACAACAGGACGGTAGTACCTCCCTGGGTGGTTGCTGTCTACCAACCTACTACAACAGGATGGTAGTACCTCCCTGGGTGGTTGCTGTCTACCAACCTACTACAACAGGACGGTAGTACCTCCCTGGGTGGTTGTTGTCTACCAACCTACTACAACAGGACGGTAGTACCTGCCTGGGTGGTTGCTGTCTACCAACCTATTACAACAGGACGGTAGTACCTGCCTGGGTGGTTGTTGTCTACCAACCTACTACAACAGGACGGTAGTACCTCCCTGGGTGGTTGCTGTCTACCAACCTACTACAACAGGATGGTAGTACCTCCCTGGGTGGTTGCTGTCTACCAACCTACTACAACAGGATGGTAGTACCTCCCTGGGTGGTTGTTGTCTACCAACCTACTACAACAGGACGGTAGTACCTCCCTGGGTGGTTGCTGTCTACCAACCTACTACAACAGGATGGTAGTACCTCCCTGGGTGGTTGTTGTCTACCAACCTACTACAACAGGATGGTAGTACCTCCCTGGGTGGTTGCTGTCTACCAACCTACTACAACAGGATGGTAGTACCTCCCTGGGTGGTTGCTGTCTACCAACCTACTACAACAGGACGGTAGTACCTCCCTGGGTGGTTTCTGTCTACCAACCTACTACAACAGGACGGTAGTACCTCCCTGGGTGGTTGCTGTCTACCAACCTACTACAACAGGATGGTAGTACCTCCCTGGGTGGTTGCTCTCTACCAACCTACTACAACAGGACGGTAGTACCTCCCTGGGTGGTTGCTGTCTACCAACCTACTACAACAGGACGGTAGTACCTCCCTGGGTGGTTGCTGTCTACCAACCTACTACAATTATTTTTACATTTAGTAATTTATACAGGAAAAGGAATTATTTAATGTAACATTCAATATATTTAAATTTACCTAAGACATAATATAGCAGAATTTATCTTTAAAAACTGCATTTATCTAAAGGAGATTTTTTAAGGATTCTAAGTTAGTTTTGGTCCAGAAAAAAAAAACTATATTATTGTCAATGAAAAAAATATCTATTATTATGTAAAGGAATGTTTTGTAAAAGTTTAGTATTAAGAGAGTTGGAGTTTACATTACGCTGGATTAATGAAGTTGATGAAGGTTATTTTGGTGGCACTGTTGGATAATTACCATAATGTTCAGTGGTGGGAGAGTTTCAGTGAGAATAAATTATTAATTTATTTGTTTTATACTTTAATGAATTATAAATTACTAATCACGAGAAGACAACACTGGTCACTTTATGTTAGTCAGGATGGTCGGTGGCTTCAGGTGTTGAACACTGAATGTTAGTCAGGATGGTCGGTGGCTTCAGGTGTTGAACACTGAATGTTAGTCAGGATGGTCGGTGGCTTCAGGTGTTGAACACTGAATGTTAGTCAGGATGGTCGGTGGCTTCAGGTGTTGAACACTGAATGTTAGTCAGGATGGTCGGTGGCTTCAGGTGTTGAACACTGAATGTTAGTCAGGATGGTCGGTGGCTTCAGGTGTTGAACACTGAATGTTAGTCAGGATGGTCGGTGGCTTCAAGTGTTGAACACTGAATGTTAATCAGGATGGTCGGTGGCTTCAGGTGTTGAACACTGAATGTTAATCAGGATGGTCGGTGGCTTCAAGTGTTGAACACTGAATGTTAATCAGGATGGTCGGTGGCTTCAGGTGTTGAACACTGAATGTTAGTCAGGATCGTCGGTGGCTTCAGGTGTTGAACACTGAATGTTAGTCAGGATGGTCGGTGGCTTCAGGTGTTGAACACTGAATGTTAGTCAGGATGGTCGGTGGCTTCAGGTGTTGAACACTGAATGTTAGTCAGGATGGTCGATGGCTTCAGGTGTTGAACACTGAATGTTAATCAGGATGGTCGGTGGCTTCAGGTGTTGAACACTGAATGTTAATTCAGGATGGTCGGTGGCTTCAAGTGTTGAACACTGAATGTTAGTCAGGATGGTCGGTGGCTTCAGGTGTTGAACATTGAATGTTAATCAGGATGGTCGGTGGCTTCAGGTGTTGAACACTGAATGTTAATCAGGATGGTCGGTGGCTTCAGGTGTTGAACACTGAATGTTAGTCAGGATGGTCGGTGGCTTCAGGTGTTGAACACTGAATGTTAGTCAGGATGGTCGGTGGCTTCAGGAGTTGAACACTGAATGTTAGTCAGGATGGTCGGTGGCTTCAGGTGTTCAACACTGAATGTTAATTCAGGATGGTCGGTGGCTTCAGGTGTTCAACACTGAATGTTAATCAGGATGGTCGGTGGCTTCAAGTGTTGAACACTGAATGTTAGTCAGGATGGTCGGTGGCTTCAGGTGTTGAACATTGAATGTTAGTCAGAATGGTCGGTGGCTTCAGGTGTTGAACACTGAATGTTAGTCAGGATGGTCGGAGGCTTCAGGTGTTGAACACTGAATGTTAGTCTATAGCGACCCCTGAATGGGGCCCAATGAAAATAATGTATATTGAATGTATATATTTACCTTTTCGTATAATTTTATATTGCTAATATTTTCATTAACAGCTAAAATGAAAATATCTCGCTTTATATTACACTGGTCCGCATTTAGAATGTTTTTAATTATTTTTATTCATGGCTGCCATCTTACATATTCTTGGGCTGCTGATTATAAATATCTAAATCATTTTGCTCTATCACGTAAGGATTTTGAATAAAATACAAATTAATGATAATAAAAAAATGTAAATTTTTAATAAATTGTTACTTTATTAAAATTAGGCAAGTAATCATGGAAAAACACATTCTGTTAGTTTTAACAACATATGAATTACATATCAACATGAATCAAATCAAATGATTTTATTAACAAAATATGTTCCTAATGGTTAGCTTAGACATTGAATCAAAGAAAGGAGGACTGCTTTGATTTTCGCTTGTGCTGTGCATCGAGACCATTACGTTTCAATGACCAGCAGTAATCCACCATCATGTTGACATTTGCCCTGGTATCGAGTTTCCATGGTGCAAATATCTTGATGGAACCACCGCTCTTCTTGCTCCTCACTGTAGTCCCCACAATTGTTGGGAAAATAGTCAAGATGTGAGTGCAAAAAGTGCATCTTCACACTCATTCTAGACCCAAGTTGTTGGAAACTTGAAATCAGGTCTTGGATCATTTTTCATATTCGGGGGAGTGACTGTTTCCCAGGATGTTGTGGACAATCTGCTTGCATGAAAACCAGGCATTCACCTTGACACCTAATGCTTCATCAAAATGCTTGTCCTTCATCAATTCCCGAATCTGAGAGCAACAAACATTCCTGCCTTTAGCTTGCCTTCACTTATACGAGGAAACTTTGACTCCAGGTACTTGAAAGTAGTTCCATTCTTGTTCAAGGCCTTCAAAAAAAATTTCATAACCCCTAATTTGATGTGGAGTGGAGGCTGCAGAATTTTCTTGGGGTCAACTAGTGGCACAGATTTTACGTTGTGATTTCCGGGTAAGAAGCTGGTTCTCGGTGGTAAGTCTTTTTGTTCATAGTGCTGGCTGTCTGCCCTACTATCACAAAGACACAGATAACAGGGATACTTGGTGTATCCGCCTTGAAGATCTAGTAGGAGAGCAATAACTTTAAAATCATCACAGATGAGAAAATTGTGATTCTGGTACTTGATTGCAGATATTAGTGTCTTCATATTTGCGTAAGTTTCTGACATTTGGACACTATGGTCAACTGGCACAGATGCAGCTGTGTTGCCATACCCACTGAAGAGTCTCCATTCATCTGCTTTGTATGACATCCCCATGTGTCCAATAAGACCAGAAATATTAAAGAACTGAGTGAATTCCGCTTCACGATGACGGTACCAAGCGAATGTTGTTCCAGGAGCTATCAGCCTGTGTTCCTTCAGTCTAGAGTCAAGTGACTGTGCACTTTCTTTTGGAAGGTTTAGGTCTCTCACCAAGTCATTGAGCTCAACTTGGTTGAAGGGTTTGGGATCGTCATTTATTGGTGGTTCATAGTCTACTTCCATCTCCTTAGAATCACTGGTATCAGACTCTGATGAAATTTACCATGTCTCAGGTGGCACAGGTACAGGAATATCTTCAGAGTGTGCAAGAGGCCTCATTGCTGAAGGTGGTTCATCTGCTCCCGCCATACCATTGGTACTCCAAAGGGCATACTTTTAAGTTTTCCAACAGACCACATTTGGAGCTTACTGATGCAACTCTTGCAAGCTTTGTGTGGTGCAAATGGTTTGTCCTGGTCTCAAAGTTTGCAGCCAAAATAAGCAAAGTAGCAGCGCTTCAATAAAGAAGTAACGTTGCTCCGGGAATCTGAAGGTGAATTGCCCGCAGACATAGCAAAATATGTCTGGTGAATTTATGCAGCCTCTAGACATATTAATAATCTGAAAATAAAGAAAAATATATTAGATTTAACATTTAATTCAATGTAAGGTAAACATTTTAATTGTTAATATACCTCTTTCTCATTTACTTATGTTATACGAAATTAGAAAAGTAACGTTTCCGTATAACTTGACAACCTGATGTGACAGAGAGGAATAAAAAACACAATGAATCACTATTTTCCATATATACAACGAAAAAGATACCATAATCAATAAAAAAATCATGCAGACCAGTGTTATTTGACTTTTTTATATTAGCTACGTATGTAGGTAGAATGTAACACATTACACTACTCACTGTGCTCACTGTTAGATATGTGATTGGTTGTCTGACATCGCAAACTGCCTTGCAAACTACCACTTGCATGTTTGTGTCAAGCTGTACCTCGCACCATGCTGGAGTAACACGGGAGAGTCACGTCAGCTCACCATGCTGGAGTAACACGGGAGAGTCACGTCAGCTCACCATGCTGGAGTAACACGGGAGAGTCACGTCAGCTCACCATGCTGGAGTAACACGGGAGAGTCACGTCAGCTCACCATGCTGGAGTAGCACGGTACAGTCACGTCAGCTCACCTCATGTGAGGTCTGTAGTCCAGCACCTCTCTCTCCACAGCTGGTCATCGCTCGACCAGCACCTCTCTCTCTCCACAGCTGGTCATCGCTCGACCAGCACCTCTCTCTCTCCACAGCTGGTCATCGCTCGACCAGCACATCTCTGTCTCCACAGCTGGTCATCGCTCGACCAGCATCTCTCTCTCTCCACAGCTGGTCATCTCTCGACCAGCATCTCTCTCTCTCCACAGCTGGTCATCGCTCGACCAGCACCTCTCTCTCTCTCTCTCCACAGCTGGTCATCGCTCGACCAGCACCACTCTCTCTCCACAGCTGGTCATCGCTCGACCAGCACCTCCCTCTCTCCACAGATGGTCATCGTTCGACTAGCATCTCTCTCTCTCCACAGATGGTCATCGCTCGACCAGCACCTCTCTCTCTCCACAGCTGGTCATCGCTCGACCAGCACCTCTCTCTCTCCACAGCTGGTCATCGCTCGACCAGCACCTCTCTCTCTCCACAGCTGGTCACCGCTCGACCAGCATCTCCCTCTCTCCACAGCTGGTCATCGCTCGACCAGCATCTCTCTCTCTCCACAGCTGGTCATCGCTTGACCAGCACCTCTCTCTCTCCACAGCTGGTCATCGCTCGACCAGCATCTCTCTCTCTCCACAGCTGGTCATCGCTCGACCAGCACCTCTCTCTCTCTCCACAGCTGGTCATTGCTCGACCAGCATCTCTCTATACAGCTGGTCATCGCTCGACCAGCACCTCTCTCTCCACAGCTGGTCATCGCTCGACCAGCGCCTCTCTCTCTCCACAGCTGGTCATCGCTCGACCAGCATCTCTCTCTCCACAGCTGGTCATCGCTCGACCAGCATCTCTCTCTCTCCACAGCTGGTCATCTCTCGACCAGCATCTCTCTCTCTCCACAGCTGGTCATCGCTCGACCAGCATCTATCTCTCTCCACAGCTGGTCATCTCTCGACCAGCATCTCTCTCTCTCCACAGCTGCTCATCTCTCGACCAGCACCTCTCTCTCCATAGCTGGTCATCTCTCGACCAGCACCTCTCTCTCCACAGCTGGTCATCGCTGGACCAGCACCTCTCTCTCTCCACAGCTGGTCATCGCTCGACCAGCATCTCTCTCTCTCCACAGCTGGTCATCTCTCGACCAGCACCTCTCTCTCCACAGCTGGTCATCTCTCGACCAGCATCTCTCTCTCTCTCCACAGCTGGTCATCGCTCGACCAGCACCTCTCTCTCTCTACAGCTGGTCAACGCTCGACCAGCACCTCTCTCTCCACAGCTGGTCATCGCTCGACCAGCACCTCTCTTTCTCTCCACAGCTGGTCATCTCTCGAGCAGCACCTCTCTCTCTCAACAGCTGGTCATCTCTCGTCCAGCATCTCTCTCTCTTCACAGCTGGTCATCGCTCGACCAGCACCTCTCTCTCTCCACAGCTGGTCATCGCTCGACCAGCACCTCTCTCTCTCTACAGCTGGTCAACGCTCGACCAGCACCTCTCTCTCCACAGCTGGTCATCGCTCGACCAGCACCTCTCTCTCTCTCCACAGCTGGTCATCTCTCGAGCAGCACCTCTCTCTCTCAACAGCTGGTCATCGCTCGACCAGCACCTCTCTCTCTCCACAGCTGGTCATCGCTCGACCAGCATCTCTCTCTCTCTCCACAGCTGGTCATCTCTCGACCAGCATCTCTCTCTCTCCATCTCGCCAGGGATGTTTTAGTAGAGTATGGTTTCCCTGGTGAGTCAAAACACTCTTCTTGTAACTCTGTTCACAGAGCATTGTTCAGACTTAGTGATTTTTAACGTTTTTCTGAGGTTGTGTCATAATGACTAAGTCAACGCAGGTCCCGAGCTAAAGCTTCTAACCGTCGTAGTTGGGGATTTGGTTATGCTGAACATGGATTCAGTATTAAGGGAGTTTTATGACTTTTATGGAGGATCTACTGATGGTCCTCAGTTAGGGTCGTTATTTTGTCTCCTTGTTCCTGACGCTGTGCTGCTGCTTGTTACATTATTGCTGTTGGCGAATGATTCGTAATATTGTTCAAGCAAGCTGTTATGATTGCCTGGTTGATCAAGAAGATAGATTACACTATGTAACACAATTTTTGTTTCTGGCAAGTAAGTGTTATTTTCCAACTCCTTTTATTGCAAAACAATAGAAAGTGCCCATTATTCATTATAAAGTTTGTTTTTGTAGCTTACACGATAAATTTTTGACAAAAAGTGGTTAAATTTCCATATTTTTTGCAAATTTTGGGTGTAAAACAAAAACATATAATAACATAAATAAAATTTATATAAATAAAATAAAATTTACACAAATTGTATTTTAAACTTTCTGAAGCCTGGTCACAGACCGGGCCGCGGGGGCGTTGACCCCCGGAACTCTCTCCAGGTAGACTCCAGTTAGACAAAGTTAAAAATGAGCAGTTTTTCTAGATTTGTGAGCAGCAACAAATCACTTTCCCGTTTAAGTCCCCAAATGTTGTCTGCCATCATGTTTTCATTATAAGATCCCTGATATCTGTGTTCAAAGTCCATTATATCTTGGTGGAAGCGCTGCCCTTGCTCCTCTGAGTATGGTTCCATATTCTCCTTGAAATTGTCAAGATGAGCATCAAGGATATGGACCTTAAGGGACATCCTACAGTCCATCTGACCATAGTTTTTTACCAAGGTCTCAACAAGTTCCACATAATTGTCAGGCTTGTTGTTGCCCAGAAAGCCCTGTGCTACAGCAACAAAACTCTCCCAGGCTTCCTTTTCCTTTTCTGTGAGCTTCTGTTTAAATTCTGAACACTCCATGATTGTCCTGTCTTGTGGTCCAGTGAAGATGACAGCCTTCACCTTTGCCTCTGATAGCTTGGGAAAGAAGTCTTGAAGGTTGCAGACTCTTTGTCAAGAGTTATAAGAAACAGTTTCATTATCCCTAGTTTGATGTGTAATGGAGGGAACAGCACCTTTTGAGGATCCACCAATGGTTTATGTTTGATATTATGTCTTTCTACTGAGAAATTAGTCCTTTGAGGCCAGTGCTTCCTCTGATAATGTGCTGCTCTGCCTCTACTATCCCAGTGACAGAGATAACTTTGAAACCTGGTAAAACCTCCTTGGAGTCCCATCAAAAATGCCACCATTTTGAAGTCTCCAATAACCTCCCAGCCATACTTATCATAGTTCAAAGCTTCCAGTAGAAGTTTGACACTGTTGTAGTCCTCCTTAAGATGCACTGAATGAGCCAAGGGAAGAGATGGATACTTATTCACATTGTTCAGTAGTACAGCTTTTAGGCTTCTGGAGGAACTGTCAATGAAGAGTCTCCACTCATCTGGATTGCATGAAATTCCAATTGCATCAAACAGGTCTGATACATCATTACAGTAGCACAATCTGTCTTCATTAGTGAAGAAGTTTGAGAAATGTTGGGGACGTTTTCTTTGGCTTGTCACTTGCACACTTTCATCCACCAAGTCCCACTCCTTGAACCTTGAAAACAAAAGCTCAGTATTTGACTTTGTCAAACCAAGATCTCTGATAACAAAAAAGGCACAATACCGTGACTGGAACAATACACACACAACCCGCACATATAAAAGAGAGGAGCTTACGACGACGTTTCGGCCCGACTTGGACCATTTACAAAGTCACACTAACACACAGAGACAGAGGAAGGGTATTTATAGGCAGGCAGACAGGGGAGGGTACAAGAGAGTGGGGAAATGTAGGAGTAGTGGTAGTAGTGGTAGTAGTAAAGGTAGTAGTAAAGGTAGTAGAGTAGACAGTCATATGGGAAGGAGCACTGCTATGAGGCTAGCGACCCGCAAGGGGTACGAGAGGGAAGAAAAGCGAAAAATGAAGGAAAATACAAGGCAAAAGAAAGAACAGAAAGAAAGGAAAACCCAAGGAGAAAAAAGGAGAAGGGGAAGATAAGACAGGAAGGAATCAGGTTAAGTCACGGGTGTTCTGAAGTTTAGAGCATTTAACAATGTAATGAGAGAGGAAAGCATCAACAGAGACAAAGCCAGGGCTAAGATTCATACAGGGAAAGTTGTGTATAAGGGAGGATTCAACCAGGCGGCGACTATGAAAGTTAGACGTAGGGTAGACAGTTTTAGCAGAAGACCAATCAATGGGATGACTGTGATCTCTGACATGACAGAAAAGAGCATTATTAGTGTCGGCAAGCCTAACACTATTTTTGTGCTCCCTGAGTCTGTCAGAAAGAGATCTGCCAGTTTCTCCGAAGTACTGAAGAGGACAGGAGGAGCAAGAAATAGAGTAGACACCAGGAGAATCTGTGGAGGTAGGGGAGGTATGAACTAGATTAGTGCGAAGAGTGTTAGTTTGGCGAAAGGTAAGTTTGATTCTCCTGGTGTCTACTCTATTTCTTGCTCCTCCTGTCCTCTTCAGTACTTCGGAGAAACTGGCCGATCTCTTTCTGACAGACTCAGGGAGCACAAAAATAGTGTTAGGCTTGCCGACACTAATAATGCTCTTTTCTGTCATGTCAGAGATCACAGTCATCCCATTGATTGGTCTTCTGCTAAAACTGTCTACCCTACGTCTAACTTTCATAGTCGCCGCCTGGTTGAATCCTCCCTTATACACAACTTTCCCTGTATGAATCTTAGCCCTGGCTTTGTCTCTGTTGATGCTTTCCTCTCTCATTACATTGTTAAATGCTCTAAACTTCAGAACACCCGTGACTTAACCTGATTCCTTCCTGTCTTATCTTCCCCTTCTCCTTTTTCTCCTTGGGTTTTCCTTTCTTTCTGTTCTTTCTTTTGCCTTGTATTTTCCTTCATTTTTCGCTTTTCTTCCTCTCGTACCCCTTGCGGGTCCTAGCCTCATAGCAGTGCTCCTTCCCATATGACTGTCTACTCTACTACCTTTACTACTACCTTTACTACTACCACTACTACCACTACTCCTACATTTCCCCACTCTCTTGTACCCTCCCCTGTCTGCCTGCCTATAAATACCCTTCCTCTGTCTCTGTGTGTTAGTGTGACTTTGTAAATGGTCCAAGTCGGGCCGAAACGTCGTCGTAAGCTCCTCTCTTTTATATGTGCGGGTTGTGTGTGTAAGATCTCTGATAAGATCATTGAGGTGTGTTTGGTTTGGGTAGTAAGGATTCCTCCCAACAGCTGCATCTGTAAGATCATAGTCTTGTTCACTGTGATCTTCATATTCTGATTTGCTGCTTTCTTCTTCTGACGGTTGACTTCTTTCTGGAGGTGTAGGTACAGGAAGATCAGCACTGTGTGATACTGGTGCAGTAGAAGAGGGAAGGTCTGGATAAGAAATAGCAGGTGCATTTTTCCCAGTTCGGTGTTTGGAAGGATCCACCAGGCAGAAGTAGCAGTGGGTTGAGTGATCAGTGGGTTCACCAGGCAGAAGTAGCAGTGGGTTGAGTGATCAGTGGGTTCACCAGGCAGAAGTAGCAGTGGGTTGAGTGATCAGTGGGTTGACGCCATATTCTAGTAACAACAAACTTCATGGCTCTTTTTTCTCCTCTATACCATCCTGTAAGATGAGATAAGATAAGATAAGATTTTCTTCGGACTTTTAACCCAAGAAAGTTCAGTGCGTCATCGAGGACTGTCTGTCTTATTTCCATTGGGGTCCTCAATCTTGTCCCCCAGGATGCGACCCACACCAGTCGACTAACACCCAGGTACCTATTTGCTGCTAGGTGAACATGACAACAGGTGTAAGGAAACGTCTAAATGTTTCCACCCCGCCGGGAATCGAACCCGGGCCCTCCGTGTGTGAAGCGAGTTTTACCCACCAGGCCACCGGTGCACCGGTGGCCTGGTTCTGCTACATACATTTCATTTAAAAAATGTTCCTATTCAAGGTTTTACTCTTCATATAACTAATGACTTTCTTACCTTCCAATGTTTTCTTACAATGGTCACAAGCAACATGAGGTGTAAAGGTCTTGTCATACAATGCTCACAAGCAACATGAGATGCCCAGGTCTTGTCTTACAATGGTCACAAGCAACATGAGGTGCCCAGGTCTTGTCTTACAATGGTCACAAGCAACATGAGGTGCCCAGGTCTTGTCTTACAATGGTCACAAGCAACATGAGGTGCCCAGGTCTTGTCTTACAATGGTCACAAGCAACATGAGGTGCCCAGGTCTTGTCTTACAATGGTCACAAGCAACATGAGGTGTCCAGGTCTTGTCTTACAATGGTCACAAGCAACATGAGGTGCCCAGGTCTTGTCTTACAATGGTCACAAGCAACATGAGGTGCCCAGGTCTTGTCTTACAATGGTCACAAGCAACATGAGGTGCCCAGGTCTTGTCTGGGTCCACAACTGGAATGCCAAAATATGCTTTGTAAGCTTCACACAGTTTTTTAGATGTTGTTACAGAGAACTTCTTTGTTCTTGTCTTAATTGACCACATATGTAGCAGAATGCATCTGGAGAATGATTGCAGCTTCTTGATGTCATGTTACTTCTGATGTGTCTTCTCAGGCAGCCAGAGCTGAACTGAATGCTGCTTTGTGAGTCCCTGTTTTTATATTTGCCAACAAAACCCTGGAACATAATAGTTTTACATCAGTCTTTTTTGAAAGTGTTCCACAAGTGTCCTTCAAAAGCCAAGTTTTGGGATTAAAATTGCTTTTTTAAATTTTGTTTAGTTATAAAGAATTGGGAAATAATGCTTATTACCCAGGAACCACAACAGTGAAATTTTGTGATTATTTGAGGACGTTTAGTCAGTCACTGTTTAAGTCTAAGTCGAGTTGAATCTTACTCAGCACATATACACATTCTCACACACTTGTATATACTGTTATTTTTAATACTCGATAACAACGTATCAGAAGGTACTTAAGTCATACTGATATGAAATGTGCCTTCAGTACTATACTACTATATGTACAATTTAAATTTGCTCGACAAGAGAAGTGTAGATTATATACCTAATTACATCAAATTCATTTACTTTCATTTTGTCCACCTAGACAACTTTGTTAATAACTGGACCAGAATACTTTCTGACTACTTGTTACAAAAACCAGAAAGTATGAATGCTAGAGGGGGAGACCTTGTAGTATTACCTGCAGATGTCTATACTTTATAGATATTGTCTTCTTGTAATAGTCTTCATGGTCGTGTCTCTCTTCTCTCTCTCTCCTTTCTCTTCTCTTCTCTCTTTCTCTCTTTCCCTCTCTATACTCTCTCTCTCTCTCTCTCTCTCTCTCTCTCTCTTCTCTCTCTCTCTCTCTTCTCTCTCTCTCTCTCTCTCTCTCTCTCTCTTCTCTCTCTCTCTCTCTCTCTCTCTCTCTCTCTCTCTCTCTCTCTCTCTCTCTCTCTCTCTCTCTCTCTCTCTCTCTCTCTCTTTCTCTCTCTCTCTCTCTCTCTCTCTCTCTCTCTCTCTCTCTCTCTCTCTCTCTCTCTCTCTCTCTCTCTCTCTCTCTCTCATACCACGTATTTATGAATAAAGTAAAAACTGTTGGAGTAAAACAGTTGATTATAAATGAGGAGGAAGATGGTTGCACAGGAGTGTTGGTAAGGAAGTGAGACGGGAAATGCGGGAGGGAAGGAAGGGGAAGAGATAGGGAAGGAAGAAGATAACAGATGAGTAAAGGACGGCGGAGGGGGAGGGAGGGAGGGCAGGTGAGGCAAGAAAGAAGAGAGGACGGAAGTGAGATGATGCCAAACAATAAAGAAAAGGGAGGAAGAAATCTTAAAGATTTGCTGAGCTCTTAGTGCTAACACCACACACACACACACACACACACACACACACACACACACACACACACACACACACACACCACACACTCACACACACTCACATACACACACATACACACACACACAGTTGGTGGAGAGCACCTAGAAAAGAATGAGCTTATCAACGACATCCAGCACGGATTAATGGACGGGAAATCCTGTATAACAAACCTACTGGAGTTCTATGACAAGGTGACAGCAGTAAGACAAGATAAAGAGGGATGGGTAGACTGCATTTTCTTGGACTGTAAGAAGGCTTTTGACACAGTTCCACACAAGAGATTACTGCAAAAGCTGGAGGACCAGGCAGGTATACCAGGGAAGGCACTGCAATGGATCAGAGAATACCTGACAGGGAGGCAACAGATAGTCATGGTACATGAAGAGGTGTCAGAGTGGGCGCCTATGATGAGCGGGGTTCCACAGGGGTCAGTCCTAGGACTAGTGCTGTTTCAGGTATATGTGAATGACATGACGGAAGGAATAGACTCAGAAGTGTCTCTGCAGACGACGTCAAGTTAATGAGAAGAATTCAGTCGGAGAAGGAGCAGGCAGGACTACAAAGGGATCTGGACATGCTACAAGCCAGGTCAAGCAAATGGCACCTGGAGTTCAACTCCACCAAGTTCAAAGTCATGAAGATCGGGGAATTGTAAAGACCGAAGACAGATTGCAGTCTTGGGGGGCAAAGACTACAAACTTCACTCAAGGAAAAGGATCTTGGGGTGAGTATAACACCAAACACATCTCCTGAGGCGCACGTCAACCAAATAACTGCTGAGGCATACGGGCGCCTAGCAAACCTAAGAATAGCATTCCGACATGTTATTAATTAGTCGTTCAGGACTCTGTACACCGTGTACATAAGGCCCATATTGGAGTATGCAGCACCAGTTTGGAACCCACACCTGGCCAAGCACATCAAGAAATTAGAGAAAGTGCAAAGGGTTGCAACGAGACTAGTCCCGGAGCTAAGGGGCATGTCCTCATGTGAGTCCCATCCCTGTGACTCATATGAGTCACAGGGATGTTAGGAAGAATTTATTTTGTCACAGAGTTGTCAAGAGGTGGAATAGCCTGGAACGGTGGTGGATGCAGGATCTACACATAGTTTTAAGAAGAGGTATGATAAAGCTCACGGAGCTGGAAGGGAGTTAACTAGTAGCGACCAGTGAAGAGGCGGGGCTAGGAGCTATGACTCGACCCCTACAACCACAACACACACACACACAGTGGTGATACCGAGTGATACCAACAACTCTGCTGATAATGAGTCTCAGTTTACTGATGATCCAGAGATCGATGCCAAATTTTTGGATGATACTGATACTGATTCTTTTCTTAAATATTTTATTTTTAAAACTATAATGACTATGCTCTATATTAAAGGGAATAATTAGTGCACAATGGATATTAAATAACAAAGAAAGGTTAAATATTAAATAACTTAATTTATGTGAGACAAAAATTAATTAACAATACTTATTACTAGTTAGAGCCTCTCCAGTCTGGCTTCCAAATTGAAAAAAAAAAAATATTTCTAACTCTATCTCAGAATTACAATACGAAGTCAGTTACGAAAAGTTTGAATAATTTCCAGTTGCGTTAAACATGAAACTGGTAATTTATAACTTTAAAACTTTGGAAGACTGAAAAAAAACTTTATTGTAATAACTGGAAAATCAAAATCTAAAATAATAACGTAGAACTTGAACAATCTCTCTTCATTATTAAACTTAATTAGCTAATCAATTTCTATTATACAGTTTAATTTTTATTTTAAACTGATGAAAAACATTGAAAATTATTATTGGAATAGTGCAGAGTGCGGCATAAATTATTATTGGAATAGTGCAGAATGCAGCATAAATTATTATTGGAATAGTGCAGAGTGCGGCATAAATTATTATTGGAATAGTGCAGAGTGCGGCATAAATTATTATTGGAATAGTGCAGAGTGCGGCATAAATTATTATTGGAATAGTGCAGAGTGCGGCATAAATTATTATTAGAATAGTGCAGAGTGCAGCATAAATTATTGGAATAGTGCAGAGTGTGGCATAAATTATTATTGGAATAGTGCAGAGTGCAGCATAAATTATTATTGGAATAGTGCAGAGTGCAGCATAAATTATCATTGAAATAGTGAAGAGTGCGGCATAAATTATTATTGGAATAGTGCAGAGTGCGGCATAAATTATTATTGGAATAGTGCAGAGTGCGGCATAAATTATTATTGGAATAGTGCAGAGTGCGGCATAAATTGTTGATGTATTTAAATATTTCTCTTGAACATTTGAAGTGGAATCAGGAGAGACATCCACAAGTCATCATAGGGAAGCTAATGTAAAAATTTCTTCAATAATAATTGCAAACTGGTGCATATAATGTCCAAATCTAATTCAAACACGTCTTAAAATACAAAGAAAATTAAGCTTGAAGCCGCTCAGAAGTTGTGTCACCTTATGAGTATTAAAAGCTTAAGTATTGTAAGCTTGAGTATTGTAAGTTTGAGTATTGAAAGCTTGAGTACTGAAAGCTTAAGTATCGAAAGCTTGAGTACTGAAAGCTTGAGTATTGAAAGCTTGAGTACTGAAAGCTTAAGTATCGAAAGCTTGAGTACTGAAAGCTTGAGTATTGAAAGCTTGAGTACTGAAAGCTTGAGTAATGAAAGCTTGAGAACTGAAAGTTTGAATATTGAAAGCTTGAGTACTGAAAGCTTGAGTATTGAAAGCTTGAGTACTGAAAGTTTGAGTATTGAAAGCTTGAGTACTGAAAGCTTGAGTATTGAAAGCTTGAGTACTGAAAGTTTGAGTATTGAAAGCTTGAGTACTGAAAGCTTGAGTATTGAAAGCTTGAGTACTGAGAGCTTGAGTATTGAAAGCTTGAGTATTGAAAGCTTTAGTACTGAAAGCTTGAGCATTGAAAGCTTGAGTATTGAAAGCTTGAGTATTGAAAGCTTTAGTATTAAAAGCTTGAGTACTGAAGGCATGAGTATTGAAAGCTTGAGTACTGAAAGCTTGAGTATTGAAAGCTTGAGTACTGAAAGCTTGAGTATTGAAAGCTTTAGTACTGAAAGCTTGAGTATTGAAAGCTTGAGTACTGAAAGCTTGAGTATTGAAAGCTTGAGTACTGAATGCTTGAGTATTCAAAGCTTGAGTATTGAAAGCTTTAGTATTTAAAGCTTGAGTACTAAAAACTTGAGTATTGAAAGCTTGAGTATTGAAAGCTTGAGTACTGAAAACTTAAGTATTGAAAGCTTGAGTTCTGAAAGCTTGAGTATTGAAAGCTTGAATATTGAAAGCTTGAGTATTGAAAGCTTGAGTACCGAAAGCTTGAGTATTGAAAGCTTGATAACTGAAAGTTTGAGTATTGAAAGCTTGAGTACTGAAAGCTTGAGTATTGAAAGCTTGAGTACTGAAAGCTTGAGTATTGAAAGCTTGAGTACTGAAAGCTTGAGTATTGAAAGCTTGAGTACTGAAAGTTTGAGTATTGAAAGCTTGAGTACTGAATGCTTGAGTATTGAAAGCTTGAGTATTTAAAGCTTGAGTACTGAGAGCTTGAGTATTGAAATCATGAGTATTGAAAGCTTGAGTATTGAAAGCTTGAGTATTGAAAGCTTGAGTATTGAAAGCTTGACTACTGAAAGCATGAATATTGAAAGCTTGAATATTGAAAGCTTTAGTATTGAAAGCTTGAGTACTGAAGGCATGAGTATTGAAAGCTTGAGTACTGAAAGCTTGAGTATTGAAAGCTTGAGTACTGAAAGCTTGAGTATTGAAAGCTTGAGTACTGAAAGCTTGAGTATTGAAAGCATGAGTACTGAAAGCTTGAGTATTGAAAGCTTGAGTACTGAATGCTTGAGTATTGAAAGCTTGAGTATTGAAAGCTTGAGTATTGAAAGCTTGAGTACTGAAAACTTGAGTATTGAAAGCTTAAGTATTGAAAGCTTGAGTACTGAAAGCTTAAGTATTGAAAGCTTGAGTACTGAAAGCTTGAGTATTGAAAGCTTGAATATTGAAAGCTTGAGTATTGAAAGCTTGAGTATTGAAAGCTTGAGTAGTGAAAGCTAGTACTGAAACCTTGGTATTGAAAGCTGAGTACTGAAAGCTTGAGTATTGAAAGCTTGAGTATTGAAAGCTTGAGTATTGAAAGCTTGAGTATTGAAAGCTTGCGTATTGAAAGCTTGAGTATTGAAAGCTTGAGTATTGAAAGCTTGAATATTGAAAGCTTGAGTATTGAAAGCTTGAGTACTGAAACCTTGAGTATTGAAAGCTTGAGTATTGAAAGCTTGAGTATTGAAAGCTTGAGTATTGAAAGCTTGAGTATTGAAACCTTGAGTAATGAAAGCTTGATACCACGAACAACACACAAACGTCCAATTAAAACATACATTAAACACTACAAAAAAACACACAGAGTAGAACAAAATAAACATATAACAAAAGACAACACAACCAACATACAAACGTCTAAGAAAAACATACCACAAACAAACAAACAACAACACAAGTGTACAACACAACAACACACCACAAACCGCAACACAAATGTACAACAACACACCACAAACCGCAACACAAGTGTATAACAACACACCACAAACAACATAAGAGTATAACAACACACCACAAACCGCAACACAAGTGTACAACAACACACCACAAACAACATAAGAGTATACCAACACACCACAAATCGCAAAACAAGTGTTCAACAACACCACAAACATCATAAGAGTATAACAACACACCACAAACAACAACACAAGTGTACAACAACACACCACAAACAACAACACAACTGTACAACAAAACACCACAAACAACAACACAAGTGCACAACAACAAATTACAAACAACAACACAAGTGTACAACAACACACCACAAACAACAACACAAGTACACAACAACACAACAACAACACAACAACAACACAAGTGTACAACAACACACGACAAACAACAACACAAGTACACAACAACACACTACAAACAACAACATAAGTTCACAACAACACACCACAAACAACAACACACCACATACAACAACACAAGCGTACAAACCCACACCACAAACAACAACACAAGTACACAACAACACACCACAAACAACAACACAAGTGTACAACAACACACCACAAACGACAACACAAGTGCACAATAACACACCACAAACAACAACACAAGTACACAACAACACACCACAAACAACAACACACCAACACACCACAAACAACAACACAAGTATACAACAACACACCACAAACAACAACACAACAACACACCACAAACAACAACACAAGTATACAACAACACACCACAAACAACAACACAACAACACACCACAAACAACAACACAACAACACACCACAAACAACAACACAACAACACACCACAAACAACAACACAACAACACACCACAAACAACAACACAAGTACACAACAACACACCACAAACAACAACACAACAACACACCACAAACAACAACACAAGTATACAACAACACACCACAAACAACAACACAAGTACACAACAACACACCACAAACAACAACACAAGTACACAACAACACACTACAAACAACAACACAAGTGCACAACAACACACCACAAACAACAACACAAGTGTACTACAACACACCACAAACAACAACACAAGTACATAACAACACACCACAAACAACAACACAAGTGTACAACAACACACCACAAACAACAACACAAGTGCACAACAACACACCACAAACAACAACACAAGTTTACAACAACACACCACAAACAACAACACAAGTACATAACAACACACCACAAACAAACACACAAGTGTACAACAACACGCCACAAACAACAACACAAGTGCACAATAACACACCACAAACACAAAACACAAGTACACAACAACACACCACAAACAACAACACAAGTACACAACAACACACTACAAACAACCACACAACAACACACCACAAACAACAACACAAGTATACAACAACACACCACAAACAACAACACAAGTATACAACAACACACCACAAACAACAACACAAGTATACAACAACACACCACAAACAACAACACAAGTATACAACAACACACCACAAACAACAACACAAGTATACAACAACACACCACAAACAACAACACAACACAAAGAACAACACAAGCATACAACAACACATCACAAACAACAACACAAGTATACAACAACACACCACAAACAACAACACAACAACACACCACAAACAACAACACAAGTGTACAACAACACAAACAAACAACAACACAAGTATACAACAACACACCACAAACAACAACACAACAACACACCACAAACAACAACACAAGTGTACAACAACACACCACAAAGAACAACACAAGTGTACAACAACACAAGTGTACAACAACACACCACAAACAACAATACAAGTACACAACAACACACCACAAACAACAACACAAGTGTACAACAACACACCACAAACAACAACACAACAACACACCACAAACAAAACACAAGTGTACAACAACACACCACAAACAACAACACAAGTACACAACAACACACCACAAACAACAACACAAGTACACAACAACACACTACATACAACAACACAAGTGCACAACAACACACCACAAACAACAACACAAGTGTACAACAACACACCACAAACAACAACACAAGTGTACAGCAACACTTCACAAACAACAACACAAGTGCACAACAACACACCACAAACAACAACACAA
>WNWK01026932.1:0-26845 GCA_009830355.1 Cherax destructor | reverse complement strand
TATCCGGAAATTTGATACACCTCACCCCCTAGTTCTTCGTATCCAACTGTGGTTACGCCGTATCTCTAGCAAACATAAAGATATTGTTTTTTGCTGGATCCCTGGTCATGTTGATGTACAGGGCAATGAACAGGCAGACACTGTTGTGTGGTCAGCAGTATATGACCTTCCAGTTTCATGTAGAGGTGTTCCATTCACGGACTATTTTATAGTCATTGCTACCCACCTTCACACCCATTGGCAATAACGCTAGTCTGACCTGCTAAATAACAAACTCCATTCTATTAAACCGAGTATAGGTTTCTGGCCTCCTTGTCACCAATGTCAAGGTTGGGAGACTACACTCTCCCGTCTTCGCATCAGCCACACTCGTCTTACTCACGGGTATCTCATGGAGAGGCTCCCTGTCCCTCTCTGTGAGCATTGTCAGGTTCCAGTATCTGTTCGCCATATTCTGTTGGACTGCCCACTCTATCAACGAGCATGTAGAATTTACCTCCAACGTCGTCTTTGCTCTGCTGCCTTTCTTTGCCTTCCCTTCTTGCTGATGGGCCCTCCTTTAATCCTGACTCTTTCATTGACTTTTTGACAGAAACTGACTTACTACACAAACTCTGAAGATTATACCTCTAGCACTCCCCTCAGTCCCCTCTACCTCAATATCTTGCTACCCTCTATCCCTGCACTATCCACTGTCCTGCTGCACTCCATTCCCTACTAATCATCCCTCTCCCTCTTACAACCCATTCTCCCTGCATCCTGCCCTAACCTGCTGTGCTGTATGACCCCTGTGGTTTGGCACTTCTTTTTTATTATAATAATAATAATCCCCAAAAATACCCTTATATTGAAATTATTTTCCCTGATTGTGAAAGGAGTAAACCTTTATTAAATATCTTGTTATGAGGGGGCCAAGACAGGTTTAGAGATAAGGTTCTTATCGTACCACAAGGACACAGCAGTCACCGAGATATCCTAGAACAAAGTCAGTTAAGGTGCTGGATGGCGGAGATAGTTCAGCAGATGAGGAACTGATGAGCTTATATGCCTTAGAGGATAGAGAGTTTTCCATGAAGGCAGAGAAATATGGGTTTATCATTAACAATAAAAAAGTACCTTTTGAGATTGACAGTGGGGCGTCTATCTTGACGTTATCCAAAGACTAGGTAGAGGCAGTAAAGGGGTACATTGAACCATGTTCTAGGAGGGTAACTGCATATGATATTTTTTTTTTATTAACACATCGGCCGATTCCCACCAAGGCAGGGTGGCCGAAAAGAAAACTTTCATCATCATTCACTCCATCACTGTCTTGCCAGAGGGTGCTTTACACTACAGTTATAAAACTGCAACATTAACACCCTCCTTCAGAGTGCCGGCACTGTACTTCCCATCTCCAGAACTCAAGTCCGGCCTGCCGGTTTCCCTGAATCCCTTCATAAATGTTACTTTGCTCACACTCCAACAGCACGTCAAGTATTAAAAACCATTTGTCTCCATTCACTCCTATCAAATACGCTCACACATGCTTGCTGGAAGTCCAAGCCCCTCGCACACAAAACTTCCTTTACCCCCTCCCTCCACTTTACCCCGCCTTCCCTCCACTACAGATTTATACACTCTCGAAGTCACTCTGTCTCGTTCCATTCTCTCTACATGTCCAAACCACCTCAACAACCCCTCCTCAGCTCTCTGGATAATAGTTTTGGTAATCCCGCACCTCCTCCTAATTTCCAAACTCCGAATTCTCTGCATTATATTCACACCACACATTGACCTCAGACACGATATCTCCACTGCCTCCAGCCTTCTCCTCGTTGCAACATTCATCACCCATGCTTCACACCCATATAAGAGTGTTGGTATAATTATACTCTCATACATTCCCCTCTTTACTTCCATGGACAAAGTTCTTTGTCTCCACAGACTCCGAAGTGCTCCACTCACCCTTTTCCCCTCATCAATTCTATGATTCACCTCATCCTTCATAGACCCATCTGCTGACACGTCCACTCCTAAATATCTGAATACATTCACCTCCTCCATACTCTCTCCCTCCAATCTGATATCCAATCTTTCGTCACCTATTCTTTTTGTTATCCTCATCACCTTTCAATTTTCTTCTTTTACACACCCTACCAAATTCATCCACCAACCTCTGCAACTTCTCTTCAGAATCTCCCAAAAGCACAGTGTCATCAGCAAAAAGCAACTGTGACAACTCCCACTTTGTATTTGCTTCTTTATCTTTTAGCCCCACACCTCTTGCCAAGACCCTCGCATTCACTTCTCTTACAACCCCATCTATAAATATATTGAACAACCACGGTGACATCACACATCCTTGTCTAAGGCCCACTTTTACTGGGAAATAGTCTCTCTCCCTCCTACACACTCTAACCTGAGCCTCACTATCCTCATAAAAACTCTTCACTGCTTTCAGTAACCTACCTCCTATTCCATACACCTGCAACATCTGCCACATTGCTCCCCTATCCACCCTATCATACGCCTTTTCCAAATCCATAAATGCCACAAAAACATCTTTACCCTTATCCAAATACTGTTCACCTATATGTTTCACTGTAAACACTTGGTCTACACACCCCCTACCTTTCTTAAAGCCCCCTTGTTCATCTGCTATCCTGCTTTCTGTCTTACTCTTAATTCTTTTAATAATAACTCTACCATACACTTTACCAGGTACACTCAACAGACTTATTCCCCTATAATTTTTGCACTCTCTTTTGTCCCCTTTGCCTTTATACAAAGGAACAATTGGAAAATAAACCTTCTGGGACAGGTGGTTTTGCTGGTAAGATATAATAACTTAGAGGTGTCACAAGTGTTTTATGTAGTGAAATCCAATAATAGTAACTTGTGTGGGAAAGACCTCATGAAAAAGGTAGGGATTTACCTTGCTGGATTGGATCAATTTACCAAAATAAACAAACTAGACAGTGCTGAAGAAATGTTTGATAATTTTAGGGTAGATTCTAGTAAACCTATCTCCAGCATCGTGGCAAAAATTCATGTGAAAAGTGATGCTGTCCCTAAGTTTGTGAAAGCAAGGCCAGTACCATTCTTTCACAAAGAGATGATTGAGGAAGAATTAGAAAAACTAGTGCAGAAAGGCATTATTGAGCCTATATCGCATAGTGAATGGGCTGTACCTATTGTGCCAGTACTGAAGGCTGACTCTAAATCTATGAGAATATGTGGGGATTTTAAATATGTAAATCAACAAATTCATTGTGAAATGTCCTTTACCCAGGATTGAGGAATTATTGTCTGTAGTGGGTAAAGGTAAAATATTTAAAAAAAATAGATTTAAAGGATGCTTATTTACAGATACCTGTAGATGAGAGGAGCCAACAACTTTTAGTAATTAATACCCACAGGGGACTTTTTAAATATAAGAGATTACCATTTGGAATTTCCTCATCTGGTATTTTCCAGAAATTTATTTCCCAATTGTTTGTTAAACTGGATGGGGTAGCATTCTATTTAGATGATATCATAATATGTGGTGCCACAGAAGCTGAGCATGATGTTAGACTCCGGCAGGTGTTGAGTATTTTGCAAGAGCATAATATAGTACTGAATAAGGATAAGTCAGTGTTGAAAACCAGATCTATTGAATATCTGGGGTATGAAATTTCAGGGGAAGGTATTAAACCTTCTTCTCAGAAGGTGGAGGCTCTTGTGAATTTACCTTCACCTACGTCCGTAGGAGAAGTTCAGTCCTTTGTGGGGATGGTGACATATTATTGTAAATTCATTAAGAACTTTTCTTTAATTTTGGCACCACTGTATGATTTGTTAAAAAAGGGGGCTACAATTGATTGGTCTTCAGTGGAAGAGGAAGCTGTTCAAAGGATTAAAAAACAATTAGTGTGTTCAGCTTTGTTGACTAATTTTACAGGAGAGCATCCATTAATAATTGAGGTTGATGCTTCTTCTGTGGGTGTTGGATGTGTGTTAATCCAGGTAGTAAATGGCCAGGAAAAACCTGTGTATTTTGCTAGTAAGAAACTTTCTCCAGCAGAACAGAATTATTCTTAGCTTGATAAAGAAGGTCTAGCTTTGGTGTATGCTGTTAAGAAATTCAGATATTTTTTGCTAGGGAGAAAGTTTGTTGCTCGCACAGATCATAAACCATTGCTAGGGTTGTTTGGAAAAGGAAAACATATTCCAGTAAATGCAAATGCCAGAATTCAGCATTGGGCTCTGTTATTAGCTCAGTATGATTATGAGTTGTCATTCAAGGCTGGCAAGGAAAATGTTATAGCAGATGCATTTAGTAGATTACCTATTGAAGATCACAACTTAGAGTCGGAATATGTGAGATTAGTAGAATCCCTCGATTTCAAAAATTTATCATTTGACAAAATCAGAGAGGAAACTGGGATAGATGCTGTATTATCCCAAGTAGTAAATAATGTTAAATATGGATGGTGTAAAAACAGTGTATTTTTATCTGACTATAATTCAGTTAAATCAGATCTGACTGTTCATGATGTTGTATTATTGTATAGGAATAGAGTGGTAGTGGCTGTAAAGTTGAGATGTAAGGTATTGGATCATCTGCATATAGGTCATAATGGTATCAATGCTATGAAAGCAAAAGCTAGGCAGTGGGTCTGGTAACCAAAGATGGACCAAGATATTGCAGAAGTGACAAAGAGTTGTCCCATTTGTTTTCAGAATTTTAAGCCAATTTCATCACTGGGAAACCATGATCTAGAGTGCAAATAGACTATGCAGGTCCAGTTGAGGGCAAATATTTTTTGGTATTTGTGGATTCCTTTTCAAAATTCTTAGATTGGCAAGTAACTAGTTCCATGACATCCACAGTTACTACTGAGTTACTTAGGAAATCCTTTTGTAATTTTGGGTTGTAAATGAATGAGAGGGCGGTGTACTGTCAAGTAGTTAAATATCTTAATGACAACAACATTCTTCATAGTTACCAATCAGGCTTTAGGAGCTCTTACTCAACCGACATCTCCCTAATTAATCTGATGGATTACATGAGAACTGAAATGTCGATGGATAACCTCATAGGAATGGTAACTTTAGACTTGCAAAAGGCCTTCGATACTGTCAACCACAATATATTATGTAAGAAACTTCAAGCTATCGGCATAGGTTCCATAGACTGGTTTAAGTCCTATCTTAGCAATAGGAAACAAATTGTCAAAACCAACAAAACAGAATCAGAACCACTGCCGATAGCATGTGGAGTTCCCCAAGGTATTATTCTGGGTCCCTTATTATTCCTGTGTTATGTAAATGACATGCCCGTCAGTGTCAAGTGCAAACTCCTACTGTATGCGGATGACAGTGCTCTGTTAGTGTCAGGTAAAGACCCACAAGATATAGCTAATGTATTAACACTGGAACTGGAGTCCTGCAGCAAATGGTTAGTAGACAACAAACTATCGTTACACCTCGGGAAAACAGAAGCCATACTCTTTGGCACGAAATATAAACTGAGAAGGGTAAATAATTTTAATGTCTGGTGTAATGGGGAATCCATCACTTCAGTTTCCTCAGTAAAATATCTGGGAGTCCCCTTTGACCCATGCATGTCAGGCGAATTGATAGGGAACAGTGTAGTAAAGAAAGCGAATGCCAGACTGAAGTTCCTCTTCAGACAAGCACAGTTTCTACCTACTGAGGCTCACAGGATCCTATATCTAGCCCTTATACAATGTCATATGGACTACGCTTGCTCTTCATGGTACTCTGCCTTGACAAAAAAACTGAAAGATAAACTGCAAATCACCCAGAACAAAATGGTAAGATTCATCCTGGACCTGGGTACAAGAGAGCATGTAGGCCAGGATGAGTTACAATTGGATATGCTGAATATTGAAGACAGTGTAAAGCAACTTAAGTTGAATCAAGTTTATAAAATTGCTCACAAACAGTGTCCAGAATATCTTGCTGTCAATTTTGTCAAGGCTGGGAACCAAAGCAGTCATAGTACTAGGGGGAGAGAGCACAACTTTGTAGTACCTACAGTCAGTGGCCAGGATTCAAACACCTTTTATTGTACAGCAATAAAGGAATGGAACAGACTGCCTGCACATGTCAAAGCCAGTCATAGCATGAGCCAGTTCAAGAAGAGAGCCACAAGGTACCTAATGAATGTAGCGACAGAAAGGGAGGAGAATGATTTTTATTTTTTTTAGCTAACACACATGTAAATGTAAATAACTCTTTTTACCATATTCCTAGTAAATATCCTTTATAATATAATAACATATATATCTTACATTGTATAATATTAAGGTATTAAATGGACCCCAATGTATTAAGTTGTATTCTGTGTATCTGAAGTATCTATGGTACCATCTGTAAAGTACAGAATAAGTAAATATAAGTATGTATAACAAGTTATATTCCTAGAGTAATTAAGAATATAACTTGTAATTATTACTACCTTGACACATTTGTTTATATTTAACCAGTTGTAATCCCAAAGCGCTATTGGAAAGCTTCTTAATTTCAGAGGATAACTGGACTAGCATATTCTCTAACAAATTGTTACAAATCCACAAACAGGATAAATACTAGAGGTGGATCGATAAGTTGACCTAGTATTTTCTGGAGGTGTGTATACTTTATAAATATCACATTTTGTAACATGGTAGTAGTGGTGATAGTTGTTGTGGTGGTAGTGGTGGTGGTACGTCTGCCAGTCTAGATTAGATTAGATTTTGAATCCAAGGTTTATTGTGCGCACTCCATATTCATCCTGTGGATGGTGGCGGCGCAACAACATATGAATACACAAAAGCGTAAGTACTAGGCCCCAGAGGGGTTAACAGGAAAACGTCTAGATTTATATCTACACTTCACTTATCTGTTACAAGCCAGTTTTGGAAATTTGCTTAATATGCTTGGTATCTTATTTTCATTAATATGATATTTTGATGTGACTCTTAGATTATTATACTTCCTCTATATTTCTCAATAAGTGGACAATTAAGCATATAGTGTTCAAGATAGTGACCATTGGACTGGCCTCATACTTTCATTTGGTTTGATTATCATCTGTGTGTCTCCCAAACTGCCAGAAGTACTTGTAACCAAACCTAAGCCTGGCCACTACAGCATCAGTCAGTCTGTTCACATTGCAAGTTGCCCCATAAACGTATTTATCTATGTTAATTCTGCCATATATCAACTCAGGCTTGTAATTGCACTGAGAGACAACACAATAAGTGTCCGAGGCCCAAGACTGTTCAACTGCCTCCCAGCATACATAAGGGAGATTACAAATGACCTCTGGCTGCATTCAAGAAGGAACTGGATAGGCTTCTAAAGTCAGTACCTGATCAGCCAGGCTGTGGTTCGTACGTCGGTTTGCGTGCGGCCAACAGTAACAGCCTGGTTGATCAAGCCCTGATTCACCACGAGGCCTGGTCACAGACCGGGCCGCTGGGGCGTTGATCTCCGAAATCCTCTCCAGGTATACCTAGAGTTTATCTGTAGTATACTGCGAGTATGCTTGGAGTTTACCTGGAGTATAGCTGTGGTTTACGTGGAGTATACCAGGAGTATATGTAAAGTAAACCTGAAGTAATCCGGCAGGTTTACCTGAAGTATACCTGGAGTTGGAGTATACCAGAAGTATACATTAGTATACTTATAGTATACCTCGAGTATACTAGGAGCTGTGACTCGACCGAAGCACACACACGCAGTTGAGAAAACACACGCCCCGATGGCATGGTGGCTAGCGCTCTTGCTTCACGCACGGAGGGCCCGGGTTCAATTCCCGGCGGGGCCGAAACATTTCGAAGTGTTTCGTTACACACACACACACACACACACACACACACATACATACATACAACAACGCCCCTGCGGCCCGGTCTATGACCAGGCCTCATGTTGGATCAGAGCCTGATCAACCAGGCTGTTACTGCTGGCCGCACGCAGTCCACCTTACGAACCACAGCCTGGCTGGTCAGGTACCGACTTTAGGTGCCTGTCGAGTGCCTGCTTGAAGACAGCCAGGGGTTTGTTGGTAATCCCCTGATGTATGCTGGGAGGCAGTTGAACAGTCTTGGGCCCCTGACACTTATTGTGTTGTCTCTCAACGTGCTAGTGGCACCCCTGCTTTTCATTGGGGGGATGTTACATCGCCTGCCGAGTCTTTTGCTTTCGTAGGGAGTGAATCTCGTGTGCAAGTTTGGTACTAATCCCTCGAGAATTTTCCACGTGTATATAATAATGTATCTCCCGCCTGCGTTCTAGGAGTACAGGTTTAGGAACGTCAAGCGTTCCCAGTAATTGAGGTGGTCTATCGCAGTTATGTGTGCCGTGAAGGTTCTCTGCACATTGTAGTTTAGTGTGCAGCAATATTCCAGCCTAAATAGAACAAGCTACCTGAAAAGTGTCAACATGGGCTTGGCATCCCTGGTTTTGAAGGTTCTCATTATCCATCCTGTCATTTTTCTAGCAGATGCATTGCTACGGTGTTATGGTCCTTGAAGGTGAGATCCTCTGACATGATCACTCCCAGGTCTTTGACATTAGTTTTTCGCTCTATTGTGTGGTTGGAATTTGTTTTGTATTCCGATGAGATTTTAATTTCTTCACGTTTTCCATATCTGAGTAATTGAAATTTCTCATCATTGATTTGGTAAAAAGTGAGCGCACTATCCTCATTCATAACATGTTAACATAAATGTAAATAACCTGACGTTATGCTAATTAACGCTGTAATCACGTTATTCCAATCTATTTTATACAGCAACAGGTGAGCGTGCAAGGCTTCCATGAAATTATAAATATAATTGTTGGTGTGGTGAAGTGGGAGTGTGTATGGTGTAACAACCTCACAAAATTAGACCTTGTCAATTGTCTGTAAGTGCCACAAACTAGTAGGTATGAAGGACTACAAACTAGTAGGTGTGAAGTGCCACAATCTAGCAGGTATGAAGTGCCACAAACTAGCAGGTATGATGGACTACAAACTAGTAGGTGTGAAGTGCCACAATCTAGCAGGTATGAAGTGCCACAAACTAGCAGGTATGAAGTGCCACAAACTAGCAGGTATGAAGTGCCACAAACTAGCAGGTATGAAGGACTACAAACTAGTAGGTGTGAAGTGCCACAATCTAGCAGGTATGAAGTGCCACAAACTAGCAGGTATGAAGGACTACAAACTAGTAGGTGTGAAGTGCCACAATCTAGCAGGTATGAAGTGCCACAAACTAGCAGGTATGAAGGACTACAAACTAGTAGGTGTGAAGTGCCACAATCTAGCAGGTATGAAGTGCCACAAACTAGCAGGTATGAAGGACTACAAACTAGTAGGTGTGAAGTGCCACAATCTAGCAGGTATGAAGTGCCACAAACTAGCAGGTGTGAAGTGCCACAATCTAGCAGGTATGAAGTGCCACAAACTAGCAGGTATGAAGGACTACAAACTAGTAGGTGTGAAGTGCCACAATCTAGCAGGTATGAAGTGCCACAAACTAGCAGGTCTGAAGGACTACAAACTAGTAGGTGTGAAGTGCCACAATCTAGCAGGTATAAAGTGCCACAAACTAGCAGGTATGAAGTGCCACAAACTAGCAGGTATGAAGTGCCACAAACTAGCAGGTATGAAGGACTACAAACTAGTAGGTGTGAAGTGCCACAATCTAGCAGGTATGAAGTGCCACAAACTAGCAGGTATGAAGTGCCACAAACTAGCAGGTATGAAGTGCCACAAACTAGCAGGTATGAAGGACTACAAACTAGTAGGTGTGAAGTGCCACAATCTAGCAGGTATGAAGTGCCACAAACTAGCAGGTATGAAGGACTACAAACTAGTAGGTGTGAAGTGCCACAATCTAGCAGGTATGAAGTGCCACAAACTAGCAGGTATGAAGTGCCACAAACTAGCAGGTATGAAGTGCCACAAACTAGTAGGTGTGAAGTGCCACATTCTAGCAGGTGTGAAGTGCCATAAACTAGTAGGTGTGAAGTGCCTCATACTATCAGGTGTGAAGTGCCACAAACTAGCAGATATGAAGTGCCACAAACTAGTAGGTGTGAAGTGCCATAAACTAGAAGATGTGAAGTGCCACAAACTAGCAGGTATGAAGTGCCACAAACTAGCAGGTATGAAGTGCCACAAACTAGCAGGTATGAAGTGCCATAAACTAGCAGGTATGAAGTGCCACAAACTAGTAGGTGTGAAGTGCCACATACTAGCAGGTGTGAAGTGCCATAAACTAGTAGGTGTGAAGTGCCTCATACTATCAGGTGTGAAGTGCCACAAACTAGCAGATATGAAGTGCCACAAACTAGTAGGTGTGAAGTGCCATAAACTAGAAGATGTGAAGTGCCACAAACTAGCAGGTATGAAGTGCCACAAACTAGCAGGTATGAAGTGCCATAAACTAGCAGGTATGAAGTGCCACAAACTAGTAGGTGTGAAGTGCCACATACTAGCAGGTGTGAAGTGCCATAAACTAGTTGGTGTGAATTGCCACATACTAGCAGGTGTGAAGTGCCACAAACTAGCAGATATGAAGTGCCACAAACTAGTAGGTGTGAAGTGCCACAATCTAGCAGGTATGAAGTGCCACAAACTAGCAGGTATGAAGTGCCACAAACTAGTAGGTGTGAAGTGCCACATACTAACAGGTGTGAAGTGCCATAAACTAGTAGGTGTGAAGTGCCACATACTAGCAGGTGTGAAGTGCCACAAACTAGCAGATATGAAGTGCCACAAACTAGTAGGTGTGAAGTGCCATAAACTAAAAGATGTGAAGTGCCACAAACTAGCAGGTGCAAACTGAAACGAACTATTAGGTGTGAGGCGCCACAAACTAGCAGGACTCTGATAAAGCAATAAATGACTTGTCCATACTCTCTGCCCAAGGCCCAGACTCGTGGAACTCCGAGTTCATAAAGAACTGCAAGAAGCCCATTTCAGGTGGCTTCAGCATTCTATGGAGAGGAGGCGTGGACACTGGTGTCATCCCACAGTCACTAAAAACAACAGACATGGCCCCACACCACAAAGGTGGAGTAAAGCATTAGCGTGGGGTGTTACTGAGCACCATGGCTTGCTGTAGTGTTTTAGAATCTCAGGTTAAAGTGTTGAAGAAGGAGGTTCTACCTCTTCAGGAGGAAAATAGGAGGCTGAAGCTTCGCCTAGAAGGGTTTGGGAGTGAGTGTGAGATGGTTGGTGCTGGTAAGGAGGGAAAGGTTACCAGCAGTGAGTTGGAGAGTGGCAGCTGCTTTAAATGGCAAGTGGTTCACAACTCAGGAAGAAGCATCAAGATAAGGAAGGTTAATAGAGAAGATTTGAAGGTAGGAAATCGATTCTCTGCTCCCCAGGACGAGTGTACTTCAGTGGTTAGTGAGGTTAAAGGTACCACTAACTCCCTGCTAATCAAGGTAAGAACATTCTGATTGTGGGAGACTCCCAAGTAAGATATATGGACCGTGCTTTTTGTAACAGAGATAGGAATGCTAGACAGAGAGTGTGCATCCCATGAGCTGGTGTTGGAGACATAGTCAACAGGTTGGATAATATTATGTTAGGTAATGGAAACAAGCCCATTATTTGTCTTAGTGCTGGTGGAAATGACATCGGGAAGGGCAGGAGACAGGAGCTGCTGGATAAGTACAGGTCAGCCATAGAAGTAGTCAGGTCTAAGGGAGGGATCCCAATCATATGTAGTATCTTGCCTAGAAGGGAAGTTGCTAGTAAAGGCAAAACAATTGATCAACAAAGAGACAGTAGAGGGCAGAGAGTGACTAGCTCCTTTAAGGTTTACTATACTAATAGTAGGAGTCTAAGAAATAAGATAGATGAGCTATGATTACTTGCAAGTGCAGGTAATGTAGATATTATTGCTATAACGGGGACCTGGTTCAACCTGAAAGATAGAGAAATGTCTTCTGAATGCCACATACAAGGCTATAAACTATTCCACACTGATAGGGTCAACATCAAGGGTGGTGGAGTGGCAATGTAAGTCAGAGATAATTTAAACTGTTGTGTTAGACAAGATATAAGATTAGATTCATCGGACACAGAATCATTTAGGCTACAGTTTCTCGAAGGTTGTGAAAAATTAATTTTGGGTGTGATTTATAGGCCCCCAAACCTTGACTGGGAGTGCAGTAAGCTGCTATGGGACGAAATTCATAAGGTCTCTAGATATGAAAATGTTGTGTTAATGGGAGATTTTAACTTTAGAGTAATTGACTGGAACAATGTGACAGGAAATCTTGAGTCCAGTGACTTTCTTGATACGATTCAGGATTGTTTTTTAAAACAATTTGTGACAGACCCAACTAGAAGAAACAACCTGCTTGACTTGGTTCTTGCCAACAAAGAACCACTAATTAATAATCTTGAGGTTAATGATGAGCTTGGGGAAAGCGATCACAAATCACTTAGTTTTAATAAATAATGGAATTACCCAAATAACCAACTCTCTGTCCCAGAATTCCGCTTGGCCGATTTCATGGGACTTTGAAACTTCCTGGGTGGGCTGAATTGGAGTGACCTGGGTGCTGGTGGCTTCACTATAAGAATAAGATCTTCCTGGAGCAGGAATCGAATCACACCAGACCACATGGGATCTGTTCTTTGACCATTCTTTACATCCTTGGCACTAAATGGAGGATCTGCAGTTACTATACTAACATGTCACGATAAAGCATCTGCAACGACATTTGACTTGCCAGGTAAATGTTCAAAGGTGGGGTTGAACTCTTGGATAGTCAAGGACCATCTGGCTAGTCTTCCAGTAGGTTGTTTGTTCTGGAATAAAGGTATCAGTGGGGCATGGTCTGTCAAGACATGAACAGAGTACTGATATATAATGTCTCGGAAGTGCTTTAAAGACCATACTATCGCTAAGGCTTCTTGCTCAGTTACTGTATAATTATGTTCAGCCTTTGTAAGGACTCAGCTAGCAAATGCAACTGCGTTGTACTTGCTACCGGTCTTTTGAGCTAGTACAGCACCTATGCCAATTGAACTAGCATCAGTTGTCAGATATAAAGGCTTAGAAAAATCTGGAAATTTCAAAATTAGAGCAGATGTTAGCTTTTCTTTGAGAATTTGAAATGCTCTTTCTTGACGGAAGGTCCAAACAAATGGAGCATCTTTCTTAACCCTTTCCGGGTTTTTGAATACTAGTATGTCGTCTGGGTTTTTGACGTACTAGTACTCGTAAATTCTAGCGCTCTCAAATCAATTGGGAAAAGGCTGGTACTCCTACATGTGATAGAATGTGTCCACATGGTAAGTGTGCGCGGTAGGAAAAAAATCTAACCACCCACATTGCATTGTGGGAGTGGTAATTCAATGCTCCTTTGTCACTCTCCGGCAGTGTGGATGGTGGGGAAGGCAGTAGGGGGGGGGAAGGGAGCATGGGTTTGTGCAAACATGGTTGGCTGGCTGGCAGGTAATCTGACTGGCAGGCAATCTGGCTGGCTGGCAATCTGGCTGGCTGGCAATCTGGCTGGCTGGCTGGCAATCTGGCTGGCTGGCTGGCAATCTGGCTGGCTGGCAATCTGGCTGGCTGGCAATCTGGCTGGCTGGCAATCTGGCTGGCTGGCTATATGGCTGGCTGGCAATATGGCTGGCTGGCAATCTGGCTGGTTGGCTATCTGGCTCGTTGGCTGTCTGGCTGGCTGGCTGGCTGGCTGGCTGGCTATCTGGCTGGCTATCTGATTATTGTCACACCCTGCGTCATTATGTACTGGAGTGCGATAAAATTAATGAATTCAGAGACTACTCACTCAGAAATGTTCAAGATATGTCAAAGTATTTTATCCACAGTGGTATATTACAGACCATTCTGGAAACATACCCTGACTTTGCTCCCTGTAAATAAAGCATTACCACGTGTGTGTGTGTGTGTGTGTGTGTGTGTGTGTGCGTGCGTGTTGATTGCCTTTTTGTCCTGTGCACATGTCGATTGAAGGCTGGGCCTGTTGTGTGTGCGTGTGTGTGTATGTATATATGTGTGTGTATGTGTGTGTGTGTATGTGTGTATGTGTATATGTAAGTGTGTATGTGTGACCCAACAATAAAATTTGCACCAAGAACTCATTACAGTTGTGACTGGGTGTAGACTAGTGAAGTGTTCATTGCGTTATAATTTGTTCATGATTGTAACCATGTATAAACGTAAGTAAGTAAATTTACTTACATGTTTCATTACCTTTGTAACTTGTGAGTTCATTACCTTTGTAGCTTGTTAGTTCATTACCTTTGTAACTTGCTCAGCTATCATAACTTTGGGGTCCAGTCCCTGGACCCATTATGTACCTCTGTAATCTTTTGACTAACGCCCACAGGATGGGTATGGGGTGCATAATAAAGATATCAAACAAAACTATCTGACTAGCTGGCTGGCTGTCTGGCTGGCTGGCTGGCTGTCTGTCTGGCTGGCTGGCTGGCTGGCTGGCTGGCTGTCTGTCTCACATCGGGGCCAGGAGCTATGACTCGACCCCTGCAATCACAACTAGATGAGTACAGGTTCACATAAATACAATTATACATAGTGTAAATTACCTAGGATAAACCAAAAAATCCAGACTGGCAAATAATACATATCAGAACTTAGATCTCAGATGTGACGCAGTGACTACTACTGCATTGTGTGTAATACGTGTTGGTTCACTAGTGACTCTCTGAGACAGAGAGAGACAGAAAGAGAGACAAGCAGACAGACAGACAGACTCGACCCCTGCAACCACAACTAGGTGAATACAACTAGGTAAGTACAGACAGACATGTTTATGTGTAAAGTAAAAACAAAGCAAGGCAGTGTACCCTCATCAAATGTCACCACTGTCATTAGTGGACTGATAAGATAGGACAAGGCTTGCCCCTCATCAAATGTCATCACTGTCATTAGTTTAGTGATAAGATAAGACAAGGCTCACCCCTCATCAAATGTCACCACTGTCATTAGTTTAGTTATAAGATAAGATAAGATGAGGCTCACCCCTCATCAAATGTCACTACTGTCATTAGTTTAGTGATAAGACTGAGTGACACATATGTCTTACACCATGCTTCATTATTATTATTATTATTATTATTATTATTATTTTATTATTATTATTATTATTATTATTATTATTATATTCTCCCATGTATTCTAGGTAATTTACACTATGTATAATTGTATTTATGTGTACCTGTGAGACAGAGACAGAGACAGCTAAAGCCAGCCAGCCAGCCAGCTGGTCAGCCAGCCAGCCAGCCAGCCAGCCACCCTGAAATGTGTCACTCATCAGTTCAGGAAAGACAGTGCTATAACCTATATTGCCAGGCACACCACCTAATGGGTACAAGACGACACAGAACACCCAGACCATGGGAAAACCTGGGTAGCCAAATCCACTCCAGAGAGAGAGATTTTTTTTAGCGCCAGGAAGGAAAAAAAGCTGGCAGGAAATGACAGAAATCGTACACCAACTGCAATCATTTCTGGAGTGGAATCACAGTCAATGGCCTCCACTCCAGAACAACAGATATTAGTGCCAGGAAAAAAAGACCCCCTCCATACCACCAATCCAACGACATTCATCTTTGCAAATATACAGGGTCTAAAGCCAGCAACAAACAACAAAATACCTTACATCCGTGGACTGCTTACAGAGTCAAATGCAATGTTTGCGGCTTTCACAGAGACCCACATAAAGGATCACTTGGACAATGAAATATGGATCCCTGGCTACAACCTATACAGATGTGACAGAGTGAACAGGCAAAAGGGGATGGGGGGGTTGGCCTGTATATCACATATTCACTTATATGCTCAGAACTACTAAATGCCTCAAATGATGTAGTTGAAGTTTTAGCAGTAAAGATCGAGAATCAAAACCTGGTCATCGTGGTTGTATACAAGCCTCCGGATGCAACGTCCCAACAATTCCAGGAACAGCTTCTGAAAATTGACCAATGTCTGGAAAACCTTCCAGCTCCTGCCCCCAACATCTTGCTCCTGGGGACTTCAATCCTAAGGCACCTAAAATGGAGGAATATTGCAAATAATGTGGTAGCAGAGATAACACCAGGAGGCAGCTCAGATGAAAACTCGCAAACACACGAGCTTTTAAATCTCTGCACCAAATTCACCTTAAACCAGCAAATAATAGAGCCTATAAGATTGGAGAATACACTGGACCCCATCTTCACTACCAATGATGATCTGATACGAAATGTCATCATATCAAAAACGATATACTCAGATCACAATATAATAGAGGTCCAGACATGCATGAGGGGGGCCCCAGATCGACAAAATGTGATCAGTCGCGAGGGAGCCTTCTCCAAATTCAACTTCAATAACAAAAACATAAGATGGGACCAAGTAAATCAAGTCCTAAATTATATAAACTGGGAAGATAGCCTAAGCATCACGGATCCTAACCTATGTCTAGAACAAATTAACTTGAGGTTTGCTCAAGGCAAATTCCCTTAAGGAAAAGGAGGAGAAGATGTTAACTAGAAAGAGAAAGGCGCTCCCTATACAGGCGAAGGCAAAGAATAACAGAGCAGCTACAAGAGGCCAATATATCTGAAATACGAGAGAGGCACTGGTCAGAGAAATAGCAAACATCGAATTAAAACTAAAGGAATCTTACAGGACTCAAGAAACGCAGGAAGAACTAAAAGCCATAAATGAAATTGAAAGAAACCCAAAGTATTTCTTTTCTTATGTCAAATCAAAGTCGAGAACAACATCCAGTATTGGGCCCCTACTAAAACGAGATAAGTCCTACACAGATGACAGCAAGGAAATGAGTATGACTCAGTTTTTAGCAAGCCGCTAATCAGAATGAAAGCTGAAGACCTAAATGAATTTTTTATGAGAGTGCCACAGAACCTGGTAGACGCAAGACTATCTGACATTACCCTGACGCCACATGACTTCGAAAAGGCGATAAATGACATGCCCATGCACTCCGCTCCAGACCCTGACTCATGGAACTCAGTGTTCATCAAGAACTGCAACATCCTATAGAGAAGGAGCATGGACATTGGGGTCGTCCCTCAGTTACTAAAAACAACAGACATAGAACCACTCCACAAAGGGGGCAGTAAAGCAATAGCAAAGAACTACAGACCAATAGCACTAACGTCGCATATCATAAAATTTTTTGAAAGGGTTCTAAGAAGCAAGATCGCCACTCATCTAGATACCCATCAATTGCACAACCCAGGGCAGCATGGGTTTAGAGCAGGTCGCTCCTGTCTGTCCCAACTACTGGACCACTACGACAAGGTCCTGGATGCTCTAGAAGACAAAAAGAATGCAGATGTTATATACACAGACTTTGCAAAAGCCTTTGATAAGTGTGACCATGGTGTTATAGCACACAAAATGCGTGATAAAGGAATAACAGGAAAAGTTGGTAGATGAATCTATAATTTCCTAACAAGTAGAACACAAAGAGTAGTAGTCAACAGAGTAAAGTCTGAGGCGGCTATGGTGAAAAGCTCTGTTCCACAAGGCACAGTACTCGCTCCCATCCTGTTCCTCATCCTCATATCGGACATAGACAGGGATATCAGCCACAATGCCGTGTCTTCCTTTGCAGATGACAACCGAATCAGCATGACAGTGTCTACCATTAAAGACACTGCAAGACTCCAAGCAGACATCAACCAAATCTTTAAATGGGCTGCAGAAAACAATATGAAGTTCAATGATTTGAAGTTTCAATTACTCAGATATGGAAAAAGTGAGGAAATTAAAATCTCATTGGAGTTTAAAACAAATTCCAACCACACAATAGAGCGAAAAACTAACGTCAAAGACCTGGGAGTGATCATGTCAGAGGATCTCACCTTCAAGGACCATAACACTGTAGCAATCGTATCTGCCAGAAAAAACGACAGGATGGTTAATGAGAACTTTCAAAACCAGGGATGCCAATCCCATGTTGACACTTTTCAGGTCGCTTGTTCTATCTAGGATGGAATATTGCTGCACACTAACTGCACCTTTCAAGGCGGGTGAATTTGCTGACCTAGAAAATGTGCAGAGAACCTTCACGGCACGCATAACTGCAATAAACCACCTCAATTACTGGGAACGCTTGAAGTTCCTAGACCTGTACTCCCTAGAACGCAGGCTGGAGAGATACATTATTATATACACTTGGAAAATCCTAGAGGGATTAGTACCAAACTTGCACACGAGAGTCACTCCCTACGAAAGCAAAAGACTCGGCAGACGATGTAACATCCCCCCAATGAAAAGCAGGGGTGCCACTAGCCCGTTGAGAGACAACACAATAAGTGTCAGGGGCCCAAGACAGTTCAACTGCCTCCCAGCATACATAAGGGGGATTACCAATAAACCCCTGGCTGTCTTCAAGCAGGCACTAAACAGGCACCTAAAGTCGGTGCCTGACTAGCCAGGCTGTGGTTCATACGTTGGACTGCGTGCGGCCAGCAGCAACAGCCTGGTTGATCAGGCCCTGATCCAACATGAGGCCTGGTCACAGACCATGCCGAAGGGGCGTTGACCCCTGGAAATCTCTCCAGGTAAACTCCAGGTAAAGGTACAGCAATCGAGCTACGGAACACCTACAGGGGTCTGAGCTGCAATCACTCAGCGCTGTTGAATTTAGTCCTCAGAGAAGTTGCCATGTAGAGTATTTAGAATGAAACAATCATAAAAATCAGAATTTTTGGAGTAAAAAAAAAAAACACAAATTGCCATCATGTCCTTGAAAACAGCAAGAACGAAAAAATTATATTTTTGTATAAACATACTTAGAAATATGATACAAACAAGCTGATAGGATCAACATGTTGCCAGAATTATGCACTATTTTTCGGTAAGAAAACATTTTTTTCCATAATTTTTCAATTTTCCTTTTCTTATCTTTCCTGAAACTTTAGCGAGCCCCTTCAAGCATTCCCAGTAATTGAGGTGTTTTATCACAGTTATGTATGTCGCCTCAGACTTTACTCTGTTTACTAAGACTCTTTGTGTTCTATTTGTTAGGAAATTATAGATCCATCTACCAACTTTTCCTGTTATTCTTTTATCACGCATTTTATGTGCTATTACACTTGTCAATGGCTTTTGCAAAGTCTGTGTATACTACCTCTGCATTTTGTTTGTTTTCTAGAGCATCCAGGATCTTGTCATAGTGGTCCAGTAGTTGGGACAGACAGGATCGACCTGCTCTAAACCCATGTTGCCCTGGGTTATGTAACTGATGGCTACCGTATCTAGATGGGTGGCGATCTTGCTTCTTAGAATCCTTTCAAAGATTTTTATGATATGAGACGTTAGCACTATCGGTCTGTAGTTATTTGCTTTGTGGAGTGGGGCCATGTCTGTTGCTTTTTGCAGCTGTGGGACAACCCCTGTGTCCATGCTCCCTCTCCATAGGATGGTAACAGCACATGATTCACCCCAGGTATGGTGCTAATGTTAAAAATGTGAAAATGATGTTTCTTGTTTTATATTAGATAATTGGTTGATTATGCTGCGCCACTACTTGCTCTTGTGTCTGACTGGAAGCTTGGAGGGCTGGAAAAACTACAGAACGAAGCAATGAGGATCATTTTAGGATGCCCTCGTACTGCCAAAATTTTAAATATGCAGAAAGAACTTGATATTCCAAGCATCAGAGATCGAGTTACTGTAAGAAATATCCTAATTGAGGTTAATATGCTCAGGCAAACCCATTCAAACCCCTACAAAGAAGCCCTCCAAACTTTCCTCAGCACTGGTGAACATCCCTCCAGATGGATCGAAAAAACTGGAACCGACCTCTGCATGAATCAGATACCTTATCTGTGGCAAGTAAGGCAACAGCGACACTTCTCCGCTCCATGGAATATTACCCCATTCCAAACTACCATCCCTCCATTTCCCCCCAAACTACTCAAATCACAACCAAAGCTTCGCCTTGAAGCCAAACATGATGCCTTAAGCTGTATTGATAACTTTGTCACACAGCACACTCAGTTATTATTTACGTTGATGGTTCTGTTCACCAATCCACTGGTGCAGCTGGTAGTGCTGCTGTTGTCATGCAGAGTGATGGCTCTCTTAAAGAACTTGTAGCACGCATCAATAACTGGGGCTCAACCCTTCGGACAGAACTGTTTGTCATACTCCTTGCACTCAAATGCGTCCATGTATCTAAGGTTGACACTTTAATTGTAACTGATTCTCTGTCGTCCATAAATGCTCTCAACTCATTAAGTATGAATTGTGGCATGCTTGTGTCAGAAGCCAGACACAGATATAATAGGATTATTGATAGAGTCAGAGTGCACATGCTGTGGATTCCATCTCACATTGGTCTTCAGATGTATGATATAACTGATAAAATGGCTAATTTGTATGCTTTCAAAGAGGGGGTAGATTACAATCTTGGCTTGTCAGTTAGCAGTTTGAGAATAATAATACGAAAAGAACTTCAACTGAATTTTATTGACTTAAGACTCAGGGAGATTGACACCAGTCAGTCCATCTATCATCATTCTATCATGCAGGAGGAGCCACATGTCTATGGTGCATCCAACAAAATAAGCAGACTCTTGGATGTCACTACCGCCCGCCTCCGGCTGGGTTACAAGTATCTTTGGCAGGTTAATCACCACCACCAGATGTAGACCAAACAAGATGTAAACTTTGTCAGTTGGATTATTGTCACACCCTGCGTCATTATGTACTGGAGTGCGATAAAATTAATGAATTTAGAGACAACTCACTCAGAAATGTTCAAGATATGTCAACGTATTTTATCCACAGTGGTATATTACAGACCATTCTGGAAAAATACCCTGACTTTGCTCCCTGTAAATAAAACATTTCCACATGTGTGTGTGTGTGTGTGTGTGTGTGTGTGTGTGTGTGTGTGTGTGTGTGTGTACTCACCTAGTTGTACTCACCTATTTGTCGTTGCAGGGGTCGAGTCATAGCTCCTGGCCCTGCCTCTTCACTGGTCGCTACTGGGTCACTCTCCCTGTGCCATGAGCTTTATTATACCTCTTCTTAAAGCTATAAATGGATCCTGCCTCCACTACATCACTTCCCAAAGTATTCCACTTCCCGACCACTCTGTGACTGAAGAAATACTTCCTAACATCTCTGTGATTCATCTGTGTCTTCAACTTCTAACTGTGTCCCCTTGTTGCTGTGTCCCATCTCTGGAACATTCTGTCAGCCTTGTCAATTCCTCTCAGTATTTTATATGTCGTTATCATGTCCTCCCTATCTCTCCTGTCCTTCAGTGTCGTCAGGTCGATTTCCCTTAACCTCTCCTCGTAGGACATACCCCTTAGCTCCGGGACTAGTCTTGTTGCAAACCTTTGCACTTTCTCTAGTTTCTTTACATGCTTGGCTAGGTGTGGGTTTTTAAACTGGTGCTGCATACTCTAATATGTGCCTAATGTACACAGTGTACAGGGTCCTGAACGATTCCTTATTAAGATGTCGGAATGCTGTTCTTAGGTTTGCTAGGCGCCCGTATGCTGCAGCTGTTATTTGGTTGATGTGCGCCTCAGGAGATGTGCCTGGTGTTATACTCACCCCAAGATCTTTTTCCTTGAGTGAGGTTTGTAGTCTCTGTCCCCCTAGACTGTACTCTGTCTGCGGTCTTCTTTGCCCTTCCCTAATCTTCATGACTTTGCACTTGGTGGGGTTGAACTCCAGGAGCCAATTGCTGGACCAGGCTTGCAGCCTGTCCAGATTCCTTTGTAGTTCTGCTTGGTCCTCTTCCGATTGAATTCTTCTCATCAACTTCACATCATCTGCAAACAGGGACACTTCGGAGTCTATTCCTTCCGTCATGTCATTCATAAGTACCAGAAACAGCACCGGTCCTAGGACTGACCCCTGTGGAACCACACTAGTCACAGTCGCCCACTCTGACACCTTGCCACGTACTATGACTCGCTGCTGTCTTCCTGACAGGTATTCCCTGATCCACTGGCATACCTTCCCTGTTATTCCTGCCTGGTCTTCCAGCTTTTGCATTAATCTCTTGTGTGGAACTGTGTCAAACGCCTTCTTACAGTCCAAGAAAATGCAATCTACCCACCCCTCTCTCTCTTGTCTTACTGCTGTCACCCTGTCATAGAACTCCAGTAGGTTTGTGACACAGGATTTCCCGTCCCTGAAACCGTGTTGGCCGTCGATGATAAGCTCATTCCTTTCTAGGTGTTTCACCACTCTCCTCCTGACAATCTTCTCCATGACCTTGCATACTATACATGTCAGTGACACTGATCTGTAGTTTAGTGCTTCATGTCTGTCTCCTTTTTTTAAAAATGGGACTACATTTGCTGTCTTCCATACCTCAGGTAATCTCCCTGTTTCGATGGATGTGTTGAATATTGTTGTTAGGGGTACACATAGTGCCTCTTCTCCCTGTCTCAGGACCCATGGAGAGATGTTGTCTGACCCCATCACCTTTGAGGTATCTACCTCATTCAGCAGCCTCTTCACTTCTTCCTCGGTTGCATGCATCATGTCCAGCACTTGGTGGTGTACCCCACCTCTCCGTCTTTCTGGAGTCCCTTCTGTCTCCTCTGTGAACGCTTCTTTGAATCTCATATTGAGTTCCTCAAATAATTTGCAGTCGTTTCTTGTGATCTCTCCTCCTTCCTTCCTTAGCCTGATCACCTGGTCCTTGACTGTTGTGTTCCTCCTGATGTGGCTGTACAACAGCTTTGGGTCAGATTTGGCTTTCGTTGCTATGTCATTTTCATATTGTTGTTGGGCCTCCCTTCTTACCTGTGCATATTCATTTCTGGCTCTACGACTGCTCTCCTTATTCTCCTTGGTCCTCTGCCTTCTATACTTCTTTCATTCCCTAGCACACTTGGTTTTTGCCCGTGGTTCACCACGGGCTTATCCTGGCTTTTTCATTATTCCTGTTACTCTTGGGTACAAACCTCTCCTCAGCTTCCTTGCATATTGTTGTCACATATCCCATCATCTCGTTTACTGACTTCCCTGCCAGTTCTCTGTCCCACTGAACCTCGTTCAGGAAGTTCTTCATGCCCACATAGTCCCCTTTCTTGTAGTTTGGCTTCATTTGTCTAGCCCTTCCTGCTTCCCCTATTAGGAAGGGAATGAAGCCAAGTGAAAACTTATAAAAGCATACTTTCGTTTGAAGGTCCATCTGAACAGTGATGTCAGCGTACTTGGAAATACAGTGATTATCAAATGACTGACAGTGAAAGCTTTTTTCTTCCTACCAGGGAGAAGGCCATGTTTAAATGTTTTCTTAAAGCAATGTATTAATACCAGTCATAATGTCAGGAAACAAAGAGAGTCATCTCTCCTGCTAAGAAAATAAAAATTTGAAAAAATAAATAATATTATATAAACAGGACACATATATCGAAATAATAAATGCACACAACTTTATGACACAGAGATAAAAGATATGAAAGTGTAAAAGATATGATTAGGTTCAGCAAACAAAAAATATTAATTTAATCAGATAACACAGGAATTACAGAATAGTTAAGTGCATATAACAGAGTCGGGGCACACTTTTCAGGATAGGAAATATTATTTTAAAATTGCATTTGTGCATAATAAAACACAGCAAATGTATAGTGTCCTACTACCAAGGCAGAATATGTTTAATCTCTGCTCATTGAAGACTTTAATTGAGGTTTCATTTTGAAGTTAATAGTTTGAAATCTGTCTGGTAAGATGTGTCAAAGATGGTGTAAGACGCTCACTGAGGTGGGTGTTGGAAGCACAATTATCACTACAGAGAAGAGATTCACAGTAGTTGTACCAAAACAGAGTAGGATACTCTGCTTCTGGGGATTTCTTTTTCAAAACTAAGTTAGAAATGAGTTTTTATGTCCTACTTCAAACCCACATCTTCTGCAGTTTGATAAGCTCTGTTTATGTTGAAGCAACATCCGGCGCGAAAGGTAATGAATAGAGACCCATCGTTGATGACATATCAATCACTAAGGTGCAACAGGACATCCATCATTGATGACATCAATCACTAAAGGTGCAATAACATGACATCCACGTTCATGACATCAATCACTAAAGGTGCAATAACAGGACATCTATCCTTCATGATACAATCAATGGGTAGCGCAATAACAGGACATCCATCCTTCATGACATCAATCACTAGCGATCTACAAGAAATTCAAACATGACTTTAAATCAACTACCTCATGAAATTCAAAGACGCCCGATTAGTAATCAAAGAAACTGATTTCCGCAGACGCAAGTGCCTTCGAATCAGCACTTATCGCTGTTTCTAACACAATTTCTGAAACAAAATAAAGGCAGTTTCACCATCTTCTGAAGCCTTAGTGCAGACCCTCCTGAAAACAGTAAACCTACCATCACATAGCCTCTCCTGCTAATACCACAAGCGCATCGCAGATGTGGAACACTCCTACAGGCCTTCCTTTCCAACTCCCCGCAGAAATGGTAAATTAGACATATGCAACACTTGGGTATCTTTATTGAGGAAACGTTTCGCCACACAGTGGCTTCATCAGTCCACACAAAGGAGAATGTGAAGAACAGGGAGCAGTGTGAGGTTGTCAGGCCTCAATCTTGAGCTGATGCTGCCAATCATCAATTTGATAGAATAACAGTATAAGTGACAGAGGGAGCTTATATACTGTAGACAGGGAGAGGTGCAGTTGAAGGAGGTGTCACATTTGTTCAATGTGGAAGTAGGTCGTGCCCAAGGAATAAGCAAGCGAAGAAATCCCTGTATTGATACCAAGATGTTGCAGTGTCAGAGGAATGAATGCTCAGAGATGAGTACTGAGATATATAACACTTCTGGGTATCTTTATTGATAAAGATACCCAAGTGTTGCATGTGTCTAATTTACCAACTCGTCGGTTCTCTGAACCATTCATTCACCTCCTACAGAAATATTTAATTAACCTGTTTTTATACTACCTACAATTGTTTTTATTACCTTTTACTCATGTGCGAGTTGATTGTTCTACCTTATTACATTACTACTACTACAACTTATATAACTACTACTACTACCACCACTAGTATTACACCTCACTTTGAGAGTATATATATACCCTCTGTGTCCATATATTGTTTGTAACGGCTTGACAGCTCCTGGAGAGCGAAACGTTGCCACAATAAAATGTCTCATTAGTTGCATTTGTGTCCTTTTTACTTAACATATTGTTTGCAATTCTACCAATATTAATACATTAACTATTTTAGTTTCTCAAACTCTCATAATCATTATTATAACGGTGGACCTTGCTTTACGCGGTGAGAGTCTGGGTTTGATTCCCGGCAAGTGCAGAAACATTGGGAGTGTTTTCACACGGGTTGTCTATGTTCACCCATCAGTAAATGCGTACCCAAGTGTTAGTCGACTGGTGTGGTCGTATCCGGGACAAAATTGACCTAATTTGTCCGAAATGCTCTGCATAACAAGTAGTATGTCATTGATGTCAGCTAGACTGTATACTTTGTACACGTACTTGTGGAAATAAAGATTTTATATTATTATTATAAAATATTTCGATGTTTCGTATTTTTATTTTACTGTCTTTAATTTCAACATCAGGAAAAACAGCTATTCTTAATTAAGGGCTGAGAAAGTGGTCAGATTTTATTGCCAAGAAAACTGAAAACTGATTGAGCAAGTGTACACCTCACTCCTTCCTTGAAGTGCCAGATTTAAATATTGGAGGTGATGCTTTACGTCTGTAAACAACATCAGATTCTGCACCACCAGTCTTCGCTGTGGAACTTCATTTTATTTTCTTTCATGAAAGGAATGATTGTCGAAAAGAGTTAACAACTGAATTTAGAAATTTTATTGATGATAAGCTGAAGCTTCTCAATAAAATGTCTAAATCTGGGTGTGTTTTTTACATTTGTCTGGATGAAATTCAAGTGTGTTTCTTGAAACAATTACACATCGTTGAGTTTGAAGTGTCTACTTACTAAATGTTGAAGGTGGATAATACATTGAATAAACATACAATTAGGATAGTTAAGATCATGTGTTAACTGGGCCCATCTAGGTCAGTGGTCAGTACGCTGAGGTCAATGGTCACGTGTGGTCATACCTGTCCTAAGCTGTCTGGGAATTAGCGTGTGGGGTGTTACCGGAGCACATGGCTCGCTGCAGTGTTTTAGAATCTCAGGTTACAGTGTTGAAGAAGGAGGCTCTTTCCTCAGGAGGAAAAAGAGAGGCTGAAGTTTCGCCTAGGAGGGTTTGGGAGTGAGTGTGAGGTGGTTGGTGCTGTGAGGAGGAAATGGTTACCAACAGAGTGGCAGCCAGTTTTTATGGCAGGTGGTTCACAATTCAGGAAGAAGGAAGATAAGGAAGACAATAGAGAAGATGTGAAGGTAGGAAATCGATTCTATTCTCCAGGACGAGTGTACTTCAGTGGTTAGTGAGGTTAAAGATACCACTGACTTCCCTGCTAATCAAGCAAGAATATTCTGAATGGGGAGACTCTCAGGTAAGATATATGGACCGTGCTTTTTTTGTAACAGAGATAGGGTCAGACAGAGGGTGTCGAGTTGCACAGACGTGTCACAGGTTGGATAATATTGTGTCAGGTAATGGTGGAAATGACATTGGGAAGGGCAGAAGACAGGAGCTACTAGATAAGTATAGGTCAGCCAATAGAAGTAGTTATGTCTAAGGGAGGTATCCCAATCATATGTGCATTTTGCATAGAAATAAGGGCAGAATGATCAGAGCAATTGGTATAAATTGCTGGCTAGACAGGTATTGCAAAGAACTCTGTACTCCATTCATTGATAACTGGGACAAATTCTATGGCAAACGTGTATGTATGCAAGGGATGGGT
>WNWK01026931.1:0-26845 GCA_009830355.1 Cherax destructor | reverse complement strand
GCGAGGACACTCGTGGCAATGGATGCTCAAGGGGGAACAATGACCCCCGTTGAGAACCACTAGGTTAGATTGTTTTCTGGTCATGAAAATAAATGTGAAGACCAGTGAATAAAACTAATGTAAACAAAATAAAGAAAAGATGGTGAACAGAAATGGAGACCGAAAGTCCTTTTTTTTATTTTTTTTTATTTTATCGCTTGCATTAAAATTTCCTCTTTTTCCATTGCAAGTAATGGCGAAATTGTTTTTTTTTTCTATACAATAATCTAACTTAAACCTAACCTAGTGATATCATAATGTAAATAAAGGAGTTCGCTTCAAAAACTATCTATGAGAAACGTGACTTGCAATAATTTTGGCAGGATTACCTACAATATGTTGGGTAAAAGGCCACAGGTGCCACTAATGTGGCATTTTATCCTGGAAACATTTCGCTCCTGGAGAGCGAAACGTTGTCACAATAAAACGTCACATAGTCGCACTTATGTCTTTTATCTAACAGAAAAGCGACTATTTATAAAAAGTCGTAATTGTAAACAATGTTGAAGACGATGCTGTCAACATGAGGAGTGGAATAAATGGAATGGAATTAATGGGCTGTACCAAATGGAGCGAAAATATTGGAAAGATATTAATTAAATGGACACAGAGAGTCGAATTATTGTGACACAGAAAACATCAGTCCATCAATCTTGATGGACTGATGGGTTGAACACATCGACTCCAAACTCAGGGACTGATTACCTAATTCTCCTCCTCATTTTTCACTGTTTTTCTCTGTAATGGACTGAAGAATTCACTGGCTGGCTAAACGTTTCCTCAATAAAGATTTTCAAATGCTTCACAAGTGTCTTATTATAACGATCAAGAGGTTTTAAACTAGGAGACGATATTTGAGGTTGATTACATAAATGGGAGCTAAAAATTAGACATGAAGTAAGCTCAAGTGCTAGAGCTCGACCTTCACAAATTCAGCAAGGAATTTACAGCTAGCAACTTGCGCACAATTATTTTCTAAACACTACACAAATAACCCGCATATAGAAGAGAGGACCACGGGTGGGGTTCGAACCCGCGACGGTCTGGAGTTTTGAGACTCTGACCGCGTCCAAGTCGGACGTTTCGGTCCGACTTGGACCGACTTGTGTATTGTTCCAGTCAAGTTATTGTGCCTTTTTTTGTTAATTATTTTCTAAGTTCTTTCCTTGACAGCTTTAAAGTTGATGTTGGTGAAGCTGCGTGAAGAGCGAGGGTCATTAACGAAAAAGTAAACACATACATAGTTGGTTAATTACGAGTAATTCTCACATGTGGTTCACTAGGCGTTGATAAAGTGCTATGGTCCGGTCAGCTCGTTATCTCCCAGAATGAGAAAGGCGATGCAATTTTCTGGTAGGAATTGCGCCTGTCTCCTGGTCCCAGGAATGGGTAAGAAAAGTTTTTTCTCAATATATAACTCTCCTCTCTCTAATCGTTTTGTGGTGTCCTCGCCAGTGTGAAACGTTTTGCTCTCTAGTCACTTGTGATTAAGCTTAAAATGTGTTGTAAACGTTTAGGTTCAGATTTCATTCCATGGTGTAAGTTTTACGAACTTATGGGGTGCCTGTAACGCCTCATGCCAGGAAAATCTTAACTATTTCTAATCCTCATAACTTTCAAAACAGAAACAGGAAAGCCTGTGGTAAATACCCGTTTCCAGTCTCTTGGAGTTTCACCAGTTTAATAACTAGTTTGCCATGGTTAGTTTCATATTTATTAGAACTTTTTTTTCATAATTGCTCATTATCACTCTCTCCACGTCTCCTTACTAGACAAATAACAGTAAATAATGAGGTTATTATTTGTATTGTTCTCTCTAGTTTTCCATGTTGCATTACTGGTTGCTGACACTTGCTGACACTTGCTGACACTTGCTGACACTTGCTGACACTTGCTGACACTGGTACCTCAGGGTGCTTCCCAAAACGCACTAAGTGAGGGAAGTTCATTAACCTCTTCGTTTATTGAGTGGTGAGTTGAATTGTCTTTGTTGATGCCAGAAGATGCTAATAAATGCTGCCGTCTGCTGATTCCTGCTGATGTCTGCTGATGTCTGTTGATGTCTGTTGATCATTAATGATGTTTGCTGTCATCTGTTGTTGCCTGGTGGAAAGACACTTGATGCGTTGTGTCAAGTGTCTCTCCTACCAAGCGTCTCCTGTCAAGTGTCTCTCCTATCAAGCGTCTCCTGTCAAGTGTCTCTCATACCAAGCGTCTCCTGTCAAGTGTCTCTCTAACCAAGCGTCTCCTGACAAGTGTCTCTCTTACCAAGCGTCTCCTGACAAGTGTCTCTCATACCAAGCATCTCCTGTCAAGTGTCTCTCTTACCAAGCGTCTCCTGCCAAGTGTCTCTCTTACCAAGCGTCTCCTGTCAAGTGTCTCTCTTACAAAGCGTCTCCTGTCAAGTGTCTTTCATACCAAGCGTCTCCTGACAAGTGTCTCTCATACCAAGCGTCTCCTGACAAGTCTCTCTCATATCAAGCGTCTCCTGTCAAGTGTCTCTCATACCAAGCGTCTCCTGTCAAGTCTCTCTCCTACCTAGGTAGGAGATACCTACCTAGTGTCTCCTACGTAGTGTCTCCTACCTAGCGTCTCTCCTTTATGCTGCCAGCTAAAGTTCCTATCAACGCGGATGATCAAGACACTTCTTGTTCAACCTTGAATTTAATGGATCTTAAGAGGTCACTGAGTATAAATTTTTCTTGCAACACCGTAATTATTTTTGTGGGAGAACGAAGGACTTATTATATAACTTAACGCCATTTAAATATCCATTTGGCGTTGCTTTGCCATTACTGTATTTGTCTTGCCAACTGATAATTTTAAATTTTTGCTTTTCATCATTTTATTTGGCCGATTTTCATGAAAGTTGGTTTTATTATGCTGTTCTTCCCTTAAGTTAATCTTCTTCGCCCAGGATGCGACCCACAACAGTCAGCTAACACCCAGGTACCTACTTACTGCTAGGTGAACATGAGCTCCAGGTGTAAGGAAACATACCCAATATTTCACCTATGCTGGTGAAACAGTACCACAATATTTCGAGGTTAAAAGTGGCAAAATGGCCAATCAGAGGAGGCTTTTTCCAGTAATCACACAAACAGAAAAAGGCAAATGGCTTATGATGCTGGTCACTGGGCACCCACGCATGGAGGTAGTCCCATGAATGTTCAGCAAAATACATTAAACAAGCTTCGAAGTCATGAAGTCTATTGAATAAGGTGTTCTCAAGTATTTTATCTATTATTATTATTCTCGTTCTCAAGTAATAAATGAAAAAACGTGATGAGGTAAACGAAAATATTGCTGTAAAATCCTCCCGAAAAATAGAAAAGTCTCGCCTCGTTAAAATTTAAAACCCCATAAATCCGCACATCTATATTTTCTACTATGTTTTTTTCACATATACATTCTATATAAAATTTTCTACAATCCTGAAGAAAAATATTATATTTTTTTAAGTCAAATTTAATAAAATTAGCCAAAAAAAAAAATGACAAGCTGGAAAAACCAGCAAACGATCATTTTTTTCCCACTATTTTACACAAAAAATCGTCAAATTTGAACCTACACTTTTCACTTTCTGCTATCATCGCATTTATTGAACCTCTTTTGAACGTTAGAAACTCCGCCACTGAGGATACTATTTTTTTTAAGTCATCTGAGCCCCTCCAGGATGCTGGAGACAGGTTCAGTAACTTGGGTAGCAGAGCAAGGTGAACCTGCTAATTGTCCCTATAAATAGAGCCTCGATCAATAGGAGGAAGAAATAAAAAAAAACTCAAACAACTTCTTAATTATAGGTTAATCTTGGGGATACCCTTACCCAATTAGCTATGAGGCAACCACACCATCGTATGTAATCGCAACTTGAAGCAAGCCTAGTTCGCTAGGCTCAAGTTATTTGTAGGATTGTATAGTCCAGTGGTTTAGAGCATCGTGAATTTTCGCTCGCCATAAGGCGGGCTAAAACGACACGGGTTCGATCCTCCGGCTAGCCGCAGTGTTGTTATTAATCTCTCTCTCTAATATATATATATATATTAATGAAACTACGAAACAAGTGGTCTTGAATCATTAACAAACTGCAGCATGGCTGGGGATCGATCCCGAGGCGGGCCAAAGTAACTTAACTAGGCCATGGCACAGTATGTACACATCAACCAAATAACTGCTGTAGCATATGGGCTCCTTGCAAACCTCAGAATAACGTTTTGACACCTCAGTAAGGAATCGTTCAAGACTTTGTACACCGAGTACATCAGGCTCATATTTTAGTACGCAGAACCAGTCTGGAACCTATACCTGGCCAAACACCTCAAGAAATTAGAGAAAATGCAACGGTTTGCAACAAGACTAGTCCCGGAGCTAATGAACCTGTCCTACGAGGAGAGGTTAAGGGAAATCGACCTGACAACATTGGAGGACAGGTATATGTGAACATGACGAAAGGGATTGCTTCAGATTTCCCTGTTTGTAGACTGTCAGGGAAACGCCTTCCGCCTGATCAAAAAGAATGGAAAAAATAAATATATAAATGACTCTAGGAATAGTAATGAATATAGTTTTCTAAGGCTTTTAATTAAAATTAAATAAAAATAAAAATTGGCCGTTGTGGTTCCAGTATGATGTTAGGGCAGGAGTATATGATGGCCAGGATGGTCTTCTGATGTTCAAAGATATGGTATAAGTTATCCTGGGTGGTGGTGTTCGTCCGATGTTCTGGAAACTCCTGTCACTACTTGGTTGCCGCACCACAATTATGATATTAGAGGTGAGTAGTAGTCGTAATGTTCTACTAAGTATAATAGACAGGTATCTTGCTCCAATATTTTGGGGTCTACCCTGGCTGACCAGACCAGCAGCAGAGCTGATAATAAAGAAAATAAACTGGTTACCAAAACGTTATACAAGTACATTATTTAAGAAAGACAAAGGGTGTTATTCAATCTTAATGTCATTACTGGTAACCATGAACAAAAAAAATGATCAGAAATACTCGTGGTAGATCACCTTACCTGATCAGGAGAAGAGTGGAGGTGACGCTCCAAACTTCAACCCACACCAGGTAAGGTTAATACTACCAGGAGTGGAAATTAAAGCACCTCAGACACCAGAAACTGGAGTTTTGCCTCAGTCCGCTAGATGGAAGTGCGAGCAGTAACACGCTAATGGTTCCTGGCTGTCTGAACAACCATAACTCCACTTAATACCGGATTTTCCCTCACATAGACGATGTGAAGCTAATACGGAAAATTCAGATTGATGTTGGAAGTATTTCTTCAGTCATAGAGTTGTCAGGAAGTGGAACAATCTGGAGAGTGATGGAGTGGAGGAAGAATCCATACATAGCTTTAAGAAGAGACACGATAAAGCTCATGGGGCAGGGAGAGAGTGGATCTAGTAGTGACCAGCGAAGAGGCGGAGACAGGCGCTGTGAATCGACCCCTGCAACCACAAATAAGTGAGTAAGTACATATACACATACACACTCACACACACAATCTTTCAGACACATTTCTCTCTCTCCCTCTCTCTCTCTTTCTCTCTCCCTCCCTCTCTTTCTTTCTTTCTTTCTCTCTCTCTGATACTGAATTCCTGGCATCATCTGGAACTATTTTCTTCAAATGTTACCTTCAATTTGCAGCGAGAACTTAATCAGTTAATCATAAGCTGAAAGTCACAGAGAGAAACAATTCCACTGACTAAATACAGTGATCTTCAAACGCTCAATTAGCAGTGAACTTGAGGCAACTACTTGAAGACCAAGAGCAACTTTCTTGAAGTATCGAGATTCAGGAGAACGCTCATTCACTCTGATTATCCTCCCATGAGGGATGATTTTGAACTTGGACTTTAAACTTTTATATCCGAGGAATGATGGTGGATAATAAGTCTGCCTGCAGTCACCACCAGGAAATTCCATTTTTGGCAAAACACACTTTTTTATATAGGCGTTCTTTATGTCGCATTTTCGTTTGTGAATTCTTTCTGTGGATCGTTGGATGTTCCTCGACAACGTCCTGCCCTTCTGGGCTGATCGTCTTTGTGTGCCTCGCATTCACGTTTTGAATCAATTCTTTTCTCCGTTTCATACCCTGGAGATCAGTCTTCTATATGCCATCAAGGTTGTAATACGTTGCTGCTTGTGCGATTTTGCGCGTTCTTCAGCAGTGACGGAGAGCGCATTGTGTCCCAGTGAAATTATGGGTTTAGATCCTCGTTTCTTACTTGGAACGTTTGATGGCGTTTTCCCATGTACGTTCCTCCTCCTGCCAGTTGTTAGGTTGCTGCTGGTTGGGTCGATGAATGGGTCTGGTTGTGCGGGTGGTGGAGATGGTAGGGCTTCTGCTGGTAGGGGACCCTAGAGTCCTAGACTACTTCAGTGGAATAGTATTGGCCATGCACAGTGTCAGTGAGTAGACGTGATAGTTGTACTGCTCTGAATACTATTGCTGATTGGTTGGTCCCCCACAGGGCGAGCAGGCGGGTGAGGCAAGAGTCGCCCATAAAAACGTCAATGGGAGGGATTGATATTAATGGTCCAACAAATTGCTAGTTGCTGGGTCAGTTTGCAGTGGTCCTTTAGTGAGTGACTGTGTTGATGATAGAGGCGGTGGTGTGCCCCGATACTGCTGGTGGATAAAGTACTAGACACTTGTGTAACAAACGTCTTGTAGGAAGTTCCTCATGCCTGTGTAGTCCCCCCTTTTGTACTCACCTATTTGTGGTTGCAGGGGGTCGATTCATAGCTCCTGGCCCCGCCTCTTCACTCATTGCTACTAGGTCTTCTCTCTCCCTGCTCCATGAGCTTTATCAAACCTCGTCTTAAAACTATTGTAGAATCGTCTCTCCAGCCAGTGGCTTCTTTTGTCCAATGCAGGGAAAGGTAGAAGATGAGGAGGAGTTTGAGGTAATCAGTCCCTCTGCCTGGAGTTGATATGATAAGTCCATCAGTCGACTCCAGGATGAGGGACTGATTACCTCAAACTCCTTCTCAACTTCCACCTTTCTCTGCACTGGACTGAAGAAGCCACTGGCTGGCAAAACGCTTCTACAGTAAAAATACCCAAGTGTTGCAAAAGTGTAATTCATCATCCTGTCGGAAATCTTTTCCTTTATACCATTGTTATCTGAGTACTAGTAGACACTGGACAGGCACCTAAAGTCAGTACCTGACCAGCCTGCCTGTAGTTCGTACGTCGGGTTGCATGCGGCCAACAGTAACAGCCTATTTGATCAAGCTCTGATCCACCATGAGGCCTGGTCACAGACCAGGCCGCGGGGGCGTTGACCCCCGGAACCCTCTTTAGGTATACTATTGTCAAGTCAACCACCATTCTCTTGGGCATCATTGAGGAGAGTATAACAGAAGTCTCTCTCTCTCTCTCTCTCTCTCTCTCTCTCTCTCTCTCTCTCTCTCTCTCTCTCTCTCTCTGCATTGAAAAATATTCATGAAGTCTTAATAGGATAAAAGGAGGCTGCTGTAGATTCCATTACTACTGCTGGAAGAACTATTAATATTTATATTTACTGCGCTTTGGATAGTCTACTAATTGACATTGTCCCTCACCTGTTGTTGCTTCTGGAGGTCACCACCCTCACGGCCCGGTCTCTGGCCAGCTCTCCTGGTTGCCCAATCAGTCAAACTGTTAGTGTCCGCAGCCCGCAGTCTAACGTATGCACACAACCCGGATGTTCAGGAACCATTTTTAGGAATCTGTCGAGTTTTCCATTGAAGGCAGCTAGAAGTTTGTTGGTAATGCCCCTATTGAAGAGTCGTGGTCCCTTAATACTTGTTGAGTTCTCTCTCGTTATACTCATTGTTACCCTGCTTTTCATTGGAGGTATCCTGCACCAATCCTCTTGTGTTCAAAAGTAGTAATTTCGGTGTGTAAATTTGGGACCAATTCCTTCCATTATCTTCCAGGCGTAGATTACGATGTGTCTTTCTAGTCTATGTTCTAAAGAATACATTTCTAGGGACTTCAGGCGCTCTCAGTAATTTATGCTCTTGACTGAGTTTATGCGAACTGTGAAGGTTCTCTGTACATTTTCCAGCTCAGCAATTTCGCCTGCCTTAATTAAGGAGGCCGTTAGCACACAGCAACAATCTAGCCTAGAGAGAACGAGTGATCTAATGAGTATCATCATTGCTTGACATCTCTTGTTTTCAAGGTTCAACTTATCGTACCTACCATTTTTCTTGCAATTGCGATAGTGACATTGTTGTCCTTCCTGAACGTGAGATCATCTGACATTATCGCTCCCAGGTCTCTCACATTTGACTTGCATTCTAATGTGTGGTTTGAGTTTATCTTGTACTCCAATTATGTTTTTATTTCAGTCTTCTTTTCCATGATGTAGTAAGGAATTTGCTTCTCACTGAACATCATATCGTCAGTAATACACTGGAAGACTGGATTCAAACTGTATTGCTGGAGGTATATCTGGTGATACATCTGGAGGTACATCTGGTGATACTTCTTGTGTTACATTTGGTGTTACATCTGGTGATACATATGGTGATACATCTGGTGATATATCTGGTGATACATCTGGTGATACATCTGGTGATACATCTGGTGATATATCTGGTGATACATCTGGTGATACATCTGGTGATACATCTTACGATACATCTGGAGGTACATCTGGTGATACATCTGGAGATACATCTGGGGATACATCTGGTGATATATCTGGTGATATATCTGGTGATACATCTGGTGAGATATCTGGAGGTACATCTGGTGATACATCTGGTGATACATCTGGTGATACATTTGGGGATATATCTGGTGATACATCTGGTGAGATATCTGGAGATACATCTGGTGATACATCTGGTGATACATCTGGGGATACATCTGGTGATATATCTGGTGATACATCTGGTGAGATATCTGGAGGTACATCTGGTGATACATCTGGTGATGCATGTGGTGATACAGCTGGTGATACATCTGGATACATGTTGTGATACATCTGGCGATACATATCGCGATAGATCTGGTGATTCATCTGGTGATACATCTGGATACATGTTGTGATACATCTGGCGATACATATGGTGATACACCTGGATACATCTGGTGATACATCTGGCGATACATATGGTGATACATCTGGAGATACATCTGGATACATGTGATACATTTGGTGATACATCTGGCAGCCTTCACGTGTTACTCTTAGTTCGTGTCAGTGGGCTGGTCTGATGGTAACGTCACTGATCTCCCCGCTTGTCTGATAGTAGCGTCACTGATCTCCCCGCTGGTCTGATAGTAGCGTCACTGATCTCCCCGCTGGTCTGATTTAGCGTCACTGATCTCCCCGCTGGTCTGATAGTAGCGTCACTGATCTCCCCACTGGTCTGATTTTGGCGTCACTGATCTCCCCGCTGGTCTGATAGTAGCGTCACTGATCTCCCCGCTGGTCTGATGGTAGCGTCACTGATCTCCCCACTGGTCTGATTTTGGCGTCACTGATCTCCCCGCTTGTCTGATGGTAGCGTCACTGATCTCCCCGCTTGTCTGATAGTAGCGTCACTGATCTCCCTGCTGGTCTGATAGTAGCGTCACTGATCTCCCCGCTGGTCTGATAGTAGCGTCACTGATCTCCCCGCTTGTCTGATGGTAGCGTCACTGATCTCTCCGCTGGTCTGATAGTGGCTGACATCACCATAATGTTTACAACTGAGACTCACTGAAAATATTCAGTGAGTCTATCTGTGAATCATTATTTTTACAAAATGGTTCAGCTGCCCTGTGCTGAGGTGATTTTTTTCTTGTAGTTTGAATACAAATGTGACCTAACTTGGGGGATATACAGCCCTCAAGGCTTCGCTCATATCCTGCCACCGTCAACGAATCTGAAAGTAAAATAACCTTCTGTATTACAGTGGTCGTTTATTAAACGACTCACGTGTCGTCGCTCTTCAAAAAGTATCAAGACTGTCGTGAAGGTGAGCTAGCTTTTATTGCTACTTAAATAATAATAGAACCTTAGATTTTCAACAAGGTTAATAAACTATGCTGACACGATGAAGTGAAAAGTCATGTCTGCATGTTCATAGCAGTTTATATAGGCCACATAAATATATCTTTTCCAAATTATTTTCTCACCCTTGTTATCCATATCTTAGCAGCTTCCAAGTCCTCACACACACACTTTATCAACTTCTAAAAATATATTAAAAAAAATTCTATACAAAATTCTTTACATCTTTGAGTCAGAGGAAAATTATTGAACAGTCATTTAGCGTCAACAATTGAATCTGCGAACCATATCTAGCATGGACTCATTTATCAGTGTCTAGCAGGGAATTAAATTTCTGATCTTCTAATTTTATGATATGTGGAGTCAACTGTAAATAAGGGGAATTACCAATTGTCCTCCTGGCTGCCTTTAAGAGGGAGCTGGGCAGCTACCTGAAGTCAGTGCCCAGCAGGCATAAGGGGAATTACCAATAGACCCCTGGCTGACTTCAAGAGGGAACTAGACAGATACTTAAATTCGGTGCCGGATCAGCCGGGCTGTGGTTCGTACGTTGGATTGCTTGCGGCCAGTAGTAACAGCCTGGTTGATCAGGCCCTGATCCACCAGGAGGCCTGGTCATGGAAAGAGCCACGGGGGCGCTGGCCCCCTGAACGACCTCCAGGTGACCGCCAGACCATGATGATCTAGAGCTTGATAAGCACCATGATCTGGCGATGATGAGCGCCTTGGTCTGGCGAGTGAATCAATATATTATGCATACTTCTGTGATGTCTATGCGATGCCCCTGTGATGCCTCTGTGATGCCTCTGTGATGCCTCTGTGATGCTTCTGTGATGCCTCTGTGATGCCTCTGTGATGCCTCTGTGATGCTTCTGTGATGCCTCTGTGATGCCTCTGTGATGCCTCTGTGATGACTCTGTGATGCCTCTGTGATGCCTCTGTGTTGCCTCTGTGATGCTCCTGTGATGCCTCTGTGATGCCTCTGTGATGCCTCTGTGATGCCTTTGTGATGCCTCTGTGATGCCTCTGTGATGCCTCTGTGATGCCTCTGTGATGCCTCTGTGATGCCTCTGTGATGCCTCTGTGATGCCTCTGTGATGCCACTATGATGCTCCTGTGATACCTTTGTGATGCCTCTGTGATGCCTCTCTGGTTACCATTCCTTCTAATAGTGTGGTACATAGAGAAATGTTTCCTCTGTATCCTGATACAAAGGCTATTTTTATTTCTGTTAGTTTTAAAAGTTATTTTACATCTGCTACAATGTTATGCATGTTGATGTAAAAAAAATAATGGAACAAAAACCTACAAAAGCAATAGCTGAGAGCATGTTGTTTTTGTAACAGCATAGCTTACCCAGCTAACTAAGCTTACACAGCATAGTTGTTGCTGTGCTAGACAGTGGTACCCCAAAAATCAGGACTGGTTTCCCTCGCGTATTATGATGGAAGTTGATGTAAGTTTTGTGGGTTGTTTCTGTAAATGATGATAAACTTGTCTGTCGTTTAGATGGTATTTTTTGGGGAAAACATATTGATGGCAGTTACTCACCTCCCACATGTGTTGTGCCGGAAAATGGTCTGGTGCTTTACTAAATGGCACTTGTGATGGTGACCTTTGCTGTTATATTATCAGACTCTGCAAAATCTGCAAACTACTGCTATACTCTCAGTGTCTGGGAAAGTATACAGACTACTGCTATATTCTTAGTGTCTGGAAAAGTATACAGACTGCTGCTATATTCTCAGTGTCTGGCAAAGTATACAGACTGCTGCTATATTCTCAGTGTCTGGGAAAGTATACAGACTGCTGCTATATTCTCAGTGTCTGGGAAAGTATACAGACTGCTGCTATACTCTCAATGTCTGGGAAAGTATACAGACTGCTGCTATATTCTCAGTGTCTGGGAAAGTATACAGACTGCTGCTATATTCTCAGTGTCTGGGAAAGTATACAGACTGCTGCTATATTCTCAGTGTCTGGGAAAGTATACAGACTGCTGCTATATTCTCAGTGTCTGGGAAAGTATACAGACTGCTGCTATACTCTCGTGTCTGAGAAAGTATACAGACTGCTGCTATATTCTTAGTGTCTGGGAAAGTATACAGACTGCTGCTATATTATTAGTGTCTGGGAAAGTATACTGACTGCTGCTATATTCTCAGTGTCTGGGAAAGTATACAAACTGCTGCTATACTCTCGTGTGTGTTAAAGTATACAAACTGCTGCTATACTCTCGTGTGTGGGAAAGTATACAAACTTCTGCTATACTCTCGTGTGAGGGAAAATATACAAACTGCTGATATACTCTCGTGTGTGGGAAAGTATACAAACTGCTGATATACTCTCGTGTGTGGGAAAGTATACAAACTGCTGATATACTCTCGTGTGAGGGAAAATATACAAACTGCTGATATACTCTCGTGTGTGGGAAAGTATACAAACTGCTAATATACTCTCACTGTGAGAGAACAGAATCTTCCTTCTGTGTTTGGACTTTCGTCTTCCAAAAGTCTAACCTTCAATCATCTAATTAACAGATCAATTTTCTAACTACATCTCACACAGCTGACTGCCTGAAGTGCTCAGTGCGACGCAGTCATATTATTTCTTTTGGTAATCCCCGTTCACTGTATTTTCTCTGCCTTATGAAGCTGTATCTATGCCTCTTCTGTTTTCTGCCCAATTTTAGTCAATGAATCATTCACGCGAAAAAAAACTCAAACATTCGGAAAATCATCTCATTTGCAATTCGTTATCGTTGATTTGGAGTTGTCTACTTGAAGTTCCTTGATGTTAGTAATCAAAAGTTCAACATGTAACCGCATTCTTAACAAATCTTCTTGTTTGCATAAATCAAACGGAAGCTGCTACATTATTAGTAGCAGTAGTACTACCAGAAAAAGTAGTAGTAGTAGCAGCTTAAAAACAATCGCTTAACCCACATGGGTCAAATAGTGATAGGGTTTAGAGTTTTGGGTTTTTGGGGATACAAAATTAATGCCCAAGACAGAACAATGGTTATTTTTTTTTTAATGTCTAAGAGTGAGTCTGTATGAAAGTTGGAACTTCTTTTTTTTGAGTGAATGCGTCAGGGCAGTACAGATATAGAAAGTGAATGCTGTGTACTCTCTGAAATCTTAATAACGCGAGTGTAAACAAACCACAGAACGGATGGAATTCGTCATAAAACTACCAGTCCATTGCCTTGTCAGTGAACCATGACGGCCTAACAAGATTCATCCAGCTAGGACGTTAATTTTTGTTCTCTATAGGAAGGTTAGCATGGGCCCCACTGTGACCACAAATTCAGTTTTTTTTACAGACGAATCTCCTACCAGCATGGATGTGCCGTGCTCTAGCTCAAGTTCCCTCAAAGCTGCTATTATGACTCACGAAATAGTAAAAACATGATTACAAACAGATCACTAAATGGGTGGAACTGGAGCCCATAGCTAGATAATCTTAAAAACCTACATTTGTGATCACAGTGGGACTCATGGTAACCTTCCTATGGTGTATAGAAATATACCTAGTTGGATGAATGTTGTAAGGCTGGCATGGTTCAGTGGGTAATGTACTGCCATTGTAGTTTAAAAACTAACTTGCAATACGTTTGATCCCCATTCGTTCTGTCATTTATGTTCTCTATGATAGGACAGTTTATGAGGTAAGATAAACCAAAAACTCGACCTGGCAGCATTCGCAGTCACTGTGCTTCTCTCCATTTGACATCTGGGTGTGAGTTCTGTGTGTCCAATTCGTAATCGTCCGGACATAATTCCCGTACATGACTGATCAGAAACAGAAAGCAGAGGCCGAAAAGTACAGATGCAGTTTTAAAGAAAACATTTTCATGTTTGCAAGATCAAAAGACAGTAATGTGAAACAGTCCAAATAAGAGATCTCTGTTTGGAAAATAAATTGGTTATAAATAGGGGATCAAGTGTTCGTTACCTTGAACATCACTGTGTCTGGAGAGCAAACCAGACACGGAGAGAAAAGTATGGTACAAGGCGAAAGATAAATGATAGTACATTACATATGTTTCTAGAATTCTAATTTTATTATTAAAGACTCGTAATAAACTAGAGCGACGATTAAAGGAAATAGTTTTCCTAACATCTGTAATTATTCTGTTCAAGACAAGAACGTGAGGGGTCACAGTAGCGGACATAAATAACAGAGACATTAGGCATCAGGTCGACAGTACTGGAGAGAGAAACTACCATGAGTTACCACTCCTGGCCTGTACAAGTTACAGCAAAGTGGAATATGTACAACGAGTAGCTGGGAATACTGAGGAATATGTTTAACCTCCGTAGTCTAGAACAGACAAGATTATGGCTGACTGAAGGTAAAGAAGGGTTTGACTCTCTGCTCCCCAAGAAAAATTAGTTAAAGTTTTAATTAGTTTCGGCCTACTAAGATATGCAGCTTCTAGTGAATTATGCAAGACTTCCATCACAAAAGACGATCAAAGAGAAGGTCAAGAATGTTTATAGCATTACCATACAAGTATGAAATAGAACGTGGAATAATTTGGAGATTCCTGAAAGTTATAAAGTTTGTTTTCGCAGGAGAATGCTTAAAACAACGTGATTCATTCTAGCTGGGACTACAGTCTATATCGTATTACAGAGAGGTCACTACGAGTTACCTATATGCAAATGTGACATGCTACGAATATGTTACCTTTTATTCCGTGTATGTCACACACCTGTATATAGGCATGGGTCCCGACCAGCGAACCAGATATTAATTTAAGGGTTTAGCGATCAGGGGCCCCGACTTGCCTTCAACATAGGTTATATATATGTTGTAAATACCAGCTTGTTTTGGTGAAGAAAATGCAGTCATAATTTATCTCTGCTGCCTTTTCGCTTGTTCCTAAATGGTTATTGTACTACAGCAAGGTGTTCGTAATAGTAGACGATTTTGTAAATAGCAAAATTATCTACATATATGGATGACCAGCTATTTGGGGCATGAACAGAGGTTACTCCCTTAATGGGAACCAGGAAAAAGTTTGTGTTTTGAGCAAAAACTTGCGATGAGCTGAACTTCATAAGGTCATGAGAAAAGCTTTTATTTACTCGATCATTGAAGTGTTTTTTCAGTAAGAACTCGTACCATTTAAAGCTTTTGTTTATAATATCAGAACGTCTTAATCAATATCACATTTTAAGTTGTGGTCAACTATTACTATGTGAAGGTTTGCAGAGTAATTGACATGTGCAAGTGCTGAATTTTATATGCAACATTCTTGAAATTGATTTCCTAGTCTGGCTTGACGGCCTAAGATATGAGATTGGAAAAATATGTAATATTACTAAGTTGTGTCATAAGTCTTTCACAATTGAAAAGCACTGACTAACTAGTTTTCAATAGCTTAATGGTTTTCAACGAAGGCACTGCCGATATCTGTATCAAGATGCATTAATGTTGGGGTGGGCGAACTTTTTAGTGTATTACCCTAAACAATTTTGTGTACAGTGAAATTACCCACTAGACTTGAAAGTCCACAGAATCCGGAAAAAAAAACACAAGGAGCATTCAAATTCAAAATAGTTTATTGAATCCATTTGTATGGAGAATAGTCAAATAAACTGAAAAGTATGTATTATACGCCATTAAGCAATTTTAAAAATAAAACGAAAAATTAACAAAATAATAAAATTAAAAGTAAAGTGCATGGAATAAAAAATAGTAACAAACAAATTTAATAAAAATCACATTAAGGAACTAAAGAATTTCATTGAAAACATTTTCACTTTAGCAATGATGTTCCATTTTTGATACATCATCAAAATTAGGGCTTTTTGATGTATTAATATTTGTATAAATAGTGCAAGAAGTGTTTTTTTAACACACTGGCACCCTGCAAAGGCAGGTCGACTCAAAGGAAGAGCACTCACAATCACTCTTGCCAGTAGGTAGGCTATGGACAACACGATTCATTGAGTTATTGAACCTTGAGCATCCCGGTCTATTTCTCCAAGTGCAAGTGGCGTACTTCCCATCTCCAAAATTTAAATCCAGCTGATCAATTTTCCTGAATCCCTTTAGAGAGATTTCCACATTAAAACACGAAGAACACATTAAATTTTAAAGAAATCTTTCTTTCGTTCATTTTGATCAAACACACACACACACAGAGGGGACACAGAAACAAGGGGTCACAATTGGAAGTTGAAGACTCCTATGAGTCAAAGGGATGTTAGGAAGTATTTCTTCAGTCATAGTGTTTTCAGGAAGTGGAATAGCCTAGAAAGTGACGTAGTGGAGGCAGGAACCATACATAGTTTTAAGACGAGGTTTGATAAAGCTCATGGAGCAGGGAGAGAGAGGACCTAGTAGCAATCAGCGAAGAGGCGGGGCCAGGAGCTATGAATCGACCCCTGCAACCACAAATAGGTGAGTACAAATAGGTGAGTACACACACACATATGCTTGCTGCTTTAATCTGAAGTCAAAAGCTTTCAAAAACCTCCTTCACTCCATCCTTCCAGTTCTTCCTCGGACGTCCCTCACATCCTCTGCCTTTCACCTCCAGTTCGCCCTCTTGATCAATCTTTTTCTCTTTAGCCTTTCCAAATAACCAATCACTATAACTCTCTAAATTATATCTTCTATGCGCCTCACGGTCTTCTAGTTTCCTTTCGTTTCCTAATATTCACACGATTCACTAATTTCAAACGCGCCATCTACATTCCCTTCAACCTTCTTATAGCTGTAACGTTCAACGGTCATTCACACATATAAATGTACCTGATGGTATAGTTCTGTTTTTTTCCGTTCACAGAAGCTTCAACTCAGCAGATACCTGTTTTTTGTTTTTATTACATCTGTTCTACGATTCTCCTCTGTTTTCATCAACCTCTTTACCGAAACAGGCAATAAATATTACATTCCCAAACATGAATACAAAATGCTTCCCAACGAACTAACCAAAACAAGAGAAGAAAATGGTGTACCTCTCTGCTGGCAGCAGACTAGCATTCTACTAGTCTGCAATCTGCTAGTCTGCATTCTACTAGTCTGCTGCCAGCATGCTAGGTTTCATTGCTATAAATTTGGAGCCCAAAACACCAGACACCATCTTGATTCTGTAATGCACTTGTCAAATCGCATCATGAATATTCCGTCCAATTTTGGTCTCTAAATTATATAGCAGACGAGGTTATACTGGAGATGGTACAAGGAAGAGCTACCGAGCTCATACCATGACACAGAAACAAATTGTATGCAGGAAAACTGGAAGTTCTCAACCCATTCTGTCTTAGGAAACGGAGACTACGAGGGGATTCCAGTTCAAATATATAAGATTTTGAATGACTTTGATACACTCAAACACGAAGAATTATTTGAAGTGCTCAATGAGTCCATCACTTGAGAAATAGAATGGAGCTGCGAGGAAGAAGAAGAAGAGGGAATTTTCAATAATCTTTTACGCAAACAGATTTAAATCGGAATGGAATTCCCACCCTGGTAAAGTAGCAAGTGTGAAGACTTACGTCACTTAAGAAGCAGCTGAACACTCATTTTGTAAGTTTAGGATTCCATGAGATATTATACTGGGCAACCTGAAGTCTACAGTATCCTGATGCTTGTGCAACAACTGCATCAGGATGATCAATTGGAAACTTGGGAACTACGTTAATAAGAGATGTAATGGTAGAAGTGGTTGTGGTAGTAAGAGCAGGATTGGTGGTAACCAGAAATACGGTCACTGGTACACCAGAAATACGGTCACTGGTAACCATCAATACGGTCACAGGTACACCAGCAATACGGTCACTGGTAACCAGCAATACGATCACTGTTATACCAGAAATACGGTCACTGGTACACCAGAAATACGGTCACTGGTAACCATCAATACGGTCACTGGTACACCAGCAATACGGTCACTGGTAACCAGCAATACGATCACTGTTATACCAGAAATACGGTCACTGGTACACCAGAAATACGGTCACTGGTAACCAGCAATACGGTCACTGGTAACCAGCAATACGGTCACTGGTACACCAGAAATACGGTCACTGGTACACCAGAAATACGGTCACTGGTAACCATCAATACGGTCACAGGAAAACTAGGATTTTCTACAGAGAACTAGGATTTTCTACAGAGAACTCGGCTTTTCTACAGGAAAACTAGGATTTTCTACAGAGAACTAGGATTTTCTACAGAGAACTCGGCTTTTCTACAGGAAAACTAGGATTTTCTACAGAGAACTCGGCAAAACCGAAGCAGTGGTACCGAAGCAGTGGTACAACCACATCAGTAGGAAAACAGCAGTCAAGGACCAGGTACTCAGGCTGAGGAAAGAAGAAGGTATGTACACAGGAAACGACCCAGAGGTATTTGAAGAGCTCAACGTGAGATTTAAGGAAGTATTTTCAGTGGAGACAGAAAGGACTCCCAGAAGCCGGAATGATGGGGTGCACCAACAAGTGCTGGACACACTGCACACAACCGAGGAGGTGAAGAGGCTGCTGAGTGAACTTGATACCTCAAAGGAGGTGGGACTAGACAACATCTCTCCGTGGGTACTGAGAAATGGAGCAGTGGCACTGTGTGCCACTAACACCAAATTTCATCACGTGTATCAAAACAGGTTGACTACCTGAGGTGTGGAAGACAGCAAATGTAGTCCATTTTTTTAAGAAAGGAGACAGACACGCAGCATTAAATTATAGACCAGTGTCGCTGACATGCATAGTATGCAAAGTCATTGAGAAGATTATCAGAAGAGTGGTAGAGCACCTAGAAAGGAAAGAGCTTATACACTACAATCAGCACGGTTTCAGGGAAGGGAAATCCTGTGTCACAAACCTATTGAAGTTTTACGACAAGGTGACGGAAGTACGACAAGAGAGAGAGAGAGGGGTGGGTTGACTGCATTTTCTTGGACTGCAAGTAGGCTTTCGACACAGTTCCACACAAGAAATTAGTGCAAAAGCTGGAGGATCAGGCAGTTATAACATGAAAGGTACGTGACAAGTTGTCAGAGAGGGCGCCTGTGAAGAGTGAGGTTCCACAGGAGTCAGTCTTAAGACCGTTGCTATTTCTGGTATAAGTGGATGACATGACGGAAGAGATATACCCAGAACTGTCCCTGTTTCCAGACGATGTATAGCTAATGAGGAGAATTCAGTCGGATGAGGATCAAGCAGGACTACAAATGGTTCTGAACAGGCTGCAAGCCTGGTCAAGCAACCACCTAATTGCGGTTGCAGGGGTCGGGTCATAGCTCATGGCCCCGCCTCTTCACTAGTTGCTACTAAGTCTACTCTCTCCTGGTCCCTGAGAGTTATCATAACTCTTCTTAAAGCTATGTATGGATCCTGCCTCCACTACATCACTCTCCAGACTATTCCACTTTCTGACAACTCTTTGACTGAAGAAATACTTCCTAACATCCCTGTGACTCATCTGAGTCTTTATCTTCCAATTGTGACCCCTTGTTGCTGTGTCCCGTCTCTGAAACATCCTGTCCCTATCCTCCTTATCAATTTATGTTAGTATTTTATATGTGGTTATCATGTCCCCTCTCTCCGCCCTGTCCTCCAGTGTCATCAGGTCGATTTCCCTTAACCTCTCCTCGTTGGACATGTGTATGTGTGTTTGTGTGTATGCGTGTGTGTGTGTGTGTGCGTGTATGTGCATGTGTTGGGCAGGCAGTGATACATAGGCTTGTGTGTTCGGTAGGCAGTCATGTACTCCCTAGTTATGGTTGCAGGGGTCGAGTCACAGCTCCTGGACCCGCCTCTTCACTGGCCGCGACTAAGTCACTCTATGTGTGTAAATGATTTAGAAATTCGACAATTTGATAACCAAAACACTTGTACAACATTTGGGTATCTTTAATCTAGAAGCGTGTCGCCAGCCAGTGGCTTCGTCAGTCCAATAGAAAGAGCGATGGAAGATGAAGAGGAGTTTGAAGGAATAGGTCCCTCAGTCTGGAGATATGTTCAGTCTATCAGTGTTGATAAAAGTGCTGATAGTTGAGCTGGAGCAGTTTTACGCAGAGTCGCCAGTGAAAAAACCTGTTAGTGGAAGTAGGTCGTTCCCTTAAGCTAGGCAAAGCTCTGAAAAATTCCCTGCATCAAGACCCCCAAGACGTTGCTGTGACTGGCAGAACAAGTGTCTCGTTTATCAACTTGTCGGTTATCTAGACCGTTTCTACAAATTCTATAAGACACAGCAACATCCTGGGATCTTGATGCAGGCAATTTTTCAAAGCTTGTCTAACCTAAAGATACGACCTACTTCCATTAGCAGTTTTTTTTTTTTTTTACTGGTGACTCTGCCTACCACTTCTCCACCTCAATTATCTGCTGTATATAAACCCTTTTTGTCGCTATATACTGAGAGACAGATTCCATCTAACTCCTCTTCCTCCTCCTCCTACACCGCTCTCTGTATTGGACTGAAGAAGTCACTGGATGGCGAAAGGTTTCTAGATAAAAAAATGTCCATATGAATATATGATGGGTAGGCAGTGAACCGCAGGTGTAAGTGTGTTAGGTGGGCAGTGAACCGCAGGTGTAAGTGTTAGGTAGGCAGTGAACCGCAGGTGTAAGTGTTAGGCAGGCAGTGATCCGCAGGTATGCGTATTGGCCAGGATGTGATATACAAAATATTTCAGACATTGATATGAAGGTGTGTGTGTGTTGGGCAGCCAATGACAGAGAAGTTTATGAGTGAGGCAGCTAAATACAGGCGCGAGCCAGACAGACAGTGATACACAAGTGAATGAGTTGGTTTGACAGTCTCTCTCTCTCTCTCTCTCTCTCTTTCTCACACTCACACACTATTTTCGCACCCAGGTAATAAAGGCCTGTAAACCTGGTCGTAATGGGACTTGGAGCGAAAATAAACACAGCAGTAATCTTTGAATTGTATTTTCCTTCACCAAGTATAAGTATATATAGGTACACCTATGTACACTATGCACAAGAGTTTGAAATCAGTGTACAACACGGTAATCAAGGCAACAACAAAAACCTGAAGGAAAAAGAACCGTGCTCAACCAGCAGCAGTATGAGTCTGGCAAGAGCTGATCGTGAGTGATACCACATCACCTCAGCTATTGTCAGACCCACCTTAACCCTTAGCACCCGGTTCGCTGGTTGGGAGGCAGCCTATATGAGAGTGTGTACATACGCCGAATAAATGTAATGTACTCTTTGCATGCCACACACACACACACACACACACACACACACACATGAACGAGTGGAACAAGCAGCGATTTGAACATAAATCAGTTGGGCAGGTACTGATAGATTACTCTGCTCTGCGATAGTGACACAAAACTCCACCTCCAGTATTTATCTCCAACGTGGAGTGTTACAAGGATATATGAGCGTTGCCTGCTCCTTCCAAGTTGGCTGCAGAGACGGCAAAACCCCGGGGAAATCTACACAAGACTCGCCCTCCTCGCCAGAGTTGCTTCCTCGCGATGCCTTCCGCTATCCCCGGCCCGGAGAACCGGAATGACCTGCGGGTGTTGCTGCGTCGCATGTGTTTAACTCGGATTACTGGGATGGAAGCTCCACTCGTCCCTCCCAAGGCTCAGAATTAGGCGAGCGGAAGGAGACGACTTCCCTGGGAGAGTACTGTGTACCCAGCCACGGGTACATTGTGCTGTTGTTTACCCAGCGCAGGAAGGGTTTCCATCCAGAGAAGAAAGCAACAATAAATGAAGCTCTCTCAGCGTGCCAAATGAAAAGCTAATGAGGTTTTCTTCAGTCACGGCCAGAGATAAACAACGTGCAAGAGAAGTTTCTGTTTTCAGGGGAACGCAAAGAATCTCTCTCTCTCTCTCTCTCTCTCTCTCTCTCTCTCTCTCTCTCTCTCTCTCTCTCTCTCTCTCTGATAAATATAAACTGTCTGTTAACATCAATGGCCACACATACTGTACTATATACAAAGACAAAGCATGAGAAAATTACAAATGCTAAAACAATAATTTGAAAAAAAAAAAAAAATTGCACACATCGTAGCTAACCACTAATTTTTTTTTCGGATACCTCAGAGACCAAAAAAAAAAAAAAGAAGGTTAAAGCAAGGATAGGACCTTCAACTAGCAGTAACGTAAGAATAACAAAGGATAGGACCTTCAACTAGCAGTAACAATAAGAATAACTAGGATATGAATATTACAAACTAAAATTAACAAGATAGACTTCAACTGAGTAACGATAAATCTTAAGATGGACTTAAGGTACGTAAGAATAACGATAGATCACTAGCTAATGAAGATACATAACAAATTATCATACTTAAGTACTCGATATTATACAAACTAAAATACCAATTAACTACTTGAAGGATGACATGTTTATCACTACTTGAAGGTACTCGTTTATCACTACTTGAAGGTACTCGTTTATCACTACTTGAAGGTACTCGTTTATCATACTTGAAGGTACTCGTTTATCACTACTTGAAGGTACTCGTTTATCACTACTTGAAGGTACTCGTTTATCACTACTTGAAGGTACTCGTTTATCACTACTTGAAGGTACTCGTTTATCACTACTTGAAGGTACTCGTTTATCACTACTTGAGGGTACTCGTTTATCACTACTTGAAGGTACTCGTTTATCATTATAGAAAAGCCGAGTTCTCTGTAGAAAATCCTAGTTCTCTGTAGAAAATCCTAGTTTTCCTGTAGAAAAGCCGAGTTCTCTGGTACTCGTTTATCACTACTTGAGGGTACTCGTTTATCACTACTTGAAGGTACTCGTTTATCACTACTTGAAGGTACTCGTTTATCACTACTTGAAGGTACTCGTTTATCACTACTTGAAGGTACTCGTTTATCACTACTTGAAGGTACTCGTTTATCACTACTTGAAGGTACTCGTTGATCACTACTTGAAGGTACTCGTTGATCACTACTTGAAGGTACTCGTTGATCACTACTTGAAGGTACTCGTTGATCACTACTTGAAGGTACTCGTTTATCACTACTTGAAGGTACTCGTTTATCACTACTTGAAGGTACTCGTTTATCACTACTTGAAGGTACTCGTTGATCACTCTTGAGGTACTCGTTATCACTACTTGAAGGTACTCGTTTATCACTACTTGAAGGTACTCGTTGATCACTACTTGAAGGTACTCGTTGATCACTACTTGAAGGTACTCGTTGATCACTACTTCAGGTACTTCACAACGTCAAAGTCCTCATCTACCACTACTTCACTGTCAGTTCTACTGTCTGTGAAGGTGATGAAGCCTCACGTTCCTCCTGCTGTCTCCCCTTCCTGATGTCTCCCCTTCCTGATGTCTCCCCTTCCTGATGTCTCCCCTTCCTGATGTCTCCCCTTCCTGAAGTCTTCACTTTGCATCCGCCTCTTCCTTCCTTCCGGTGTTCTTATGAATTAACATATCATGTGGACCAGATGAACTGCCTCCTAGATTTATAAAAGAATGTAAATAGAAGTTCCCTTACCTCATAACGGTAAATTCTGTCACATCATTAGATGAAGGCAAGGTACCATAAGGGTTGAAACTTAGAAATATTTTCCTAGTTTTCAGAAAGGGAAACAAGATTTAATTTCTCAGCTATTATCCAATCAACTTAATTTCCATTTTTGGTAAATAAATGGAAACTGTTATTAGTTACATCATTAAATTTCTGTAACATGAAGATTTAACGAAGGGAAATCAACATGGATTCCGGAATAAAAGATCATGACTCGATTATTTTTAACTATACAGACGAACTCTGGGACGGAAAATGCCCAGGAGATATAGCATAACAAGATTTCCAAAACAGTATTCAAGAATGGTATCAGAAAAAATTCCTGGAATAATGACTGGAAAACGAATATGAAGGAGCGATTGGTATTCAATGCGGAGGTGCCCGAGAGGGTATGCAAAAAGAAAGTACCTCAGGGATCCGTTCTTGGTTCGATACTTTTCACAATGTTTACAAGTGATTTTGATTTAGGGCTATCATGCAGGATAGCAAAAATTTGTGGATGAAACTAAAACAGGAAAATGTGAAGCTTGTATAGAAGAATGGATAAGTAATCAGAGGGATCTGGATTGGTTGACGCTGTGTCTGGGAAGGTGACTCATGAGTCTCAATGTTTACAAGTGTAAAGTAATGCATTTTGGATTTAATAATCTCACTGATGAACAGAAAATTTTAAGCAACGAACTGAACGAAATCCAGTTGACCCTCGGAAATCGAACACTCCCAACTCGCCCTTTTATGTAAGTTTATTATTGTAAGTGCTTTTATAGGTGTATTTTTGGGGGTCTGAAACGGACTAATCTAATTTACATCATTCCTTATGGGAATAAATTCGTTTGGTAACAGCACTTGAATAGCATTCTGGAATGAAGAATGTACGATTTCCGGGGGTCCACTGTAAAATAAGAAAAGAATCTTGAAGTAATCATAAGCAACTACCTCAAAGTACCAAACAGTGCTTCTGTGCGATTAGCAAAACTAGCAGAAAGTTAGGTTTCGTAACTAAAAACTTTGTAAAATACCAGATACTACATAGACTCTATAATGCACTAGTTAGACCGTCTCTTGAATGTACCGTCCGGTAATGGAGAGGTTACAGAAATATCATTCAAAACTTTAAGATTTTGAATGGTTTTGATACACGTACACACGAAGACCTATTTATCGTGCCAAATGAGTCATCGGTTCGAAGCAATGGAATGAAACTTCGGGGTAAGACGAACTTAGAGGCAACTCGAACAAGTGTACAGTTGTTTTTGGTAAATGAAGTTACAGCAGAATGAAACAAATTCCTCATTGAAGCTGAAAGAGCAAAAACAAAATTAGTTTGATAAACACTTTGCCATGGAGGATTCTGGATTTTAGTTCAACAACGACATCAGGACGAAAAAATGACAGTTAGCCATCCAAGTTGCTAATGATAATGGTGGTAAAAGTTGAGGAAGCTGTGGTAATTACCGCAGCATGCACTACAGTATCTAGAAGTAGAACTAGTAGTAAGAATGATTAGAACTACTGGTACACAGGCTCTGGGGAGAGCAGTGGACAAAGACGAGTATTTGGAGTAGGAACAGTACTAGTTTGTTTCTTATACCTTCCTTCCTCTTCCATTTCTACTATAAATGCCTTTTTTTAATATGTCATGATAAATTTTACCTCCTCCTCCCCTTCTCCTGTATCATTTCGAAAGAATTGGAGGGTGGGGAGAGAGCCTTCTGCTTTAGTATCTTTGCCTTAAACATTTAGATAATACATGACAGTCGTCACCAAGGTGACATTCAGCTCTTCGCTATTTGTCTTTCTCATATAATCCCATGACTCACTTATGCCCTCTCTCTCTCTCTCTCTCTCTCTCTCTCTCTCTCTCTCTCTCTCTCTCTCTCTCTCTCTCTCTCTCTCTCTCTCTCTCTATCTATCTATCTATCTCTCTCTCTCTCTCTCTCTCTCTCACACACACACACACATCGTTCCTCGGGTCATCTCTTGGAAGGATCTCGTCCCTGAGAATATCCGTCAGGCTCTTCCGTCTCTCGAGTCCAGAAAACCTGAAATTCTCCAGCGACCACATCTCCAGCGCCCAGATACCGTTGAGAGCTTTGCCGAAATTCATTTTTCCCACGTCTGGAGTTTACGAGGTGAAATATTTCCATGGATAAGCTTTCAAGTTCTCGGATTAACCAGGCGTGGCTTGGCTAGACTTAGCCAGGAGGGTCTGCCTTGACAATGTTTGACTATTTTTTTTTTCTTAACTTCTCTAAGTTTGACACGACTTGCCTAAGCTTTGTCTTTGTTTAGCTAGGCTTAGCTTGGCTAGGCTTACGTCATCTTGATACGGCTTTTTCTGGGTTAGCATTACATGTCATGCTTTAGCTTTACTTCTTTCATTTGCTTGACTTAGCTTGTTTTGCTCGTTTTAACCTAGCAATTACTGGTCTAAATCAGCTCAGTTTATCTAGGCTTGCCTCAGTCTTGACTCAGTTCCGCTGAGCATGAAGTTTGTGAATTAACTTGAAGTGACGTCTTAAGAAAGTGTAATGTATATAGTTTTCTCAAATCAAGTTCATCAACCATGGGAAATATGGAGATCAGTTTTCACCCATAAATGAAGACTAATATATTACCTGATCGTGTTCTTCTGCTGCATCAAAAGCGATCACTGTTTATATAATTTAGTTATCCCAGAAGGGATACCTAAATTGTAGTCCTCTTTAAGATGCACCGAATGAGCCAAGGGAAGAGATGGATACTTGTTCCCATTGTGCAGAAGTAGAGCTCTTAGGCTTCTGGAAGAGCTGTCAATGAAGAGTCTCCACTCATCTGGATTGCAATTGCAATTGCAATTGCAGGAACACCACAAAAGTGAAATTGTTATAGTGTTGTCATTATTATCATTATATTATTATTATTTTTATTATTATTATTATTATTATTATTATTATTATTATTATTATTATTATTATTATTATTATTATTATTATTATTATTATTATTATTATTATTATTATTATTATTATTATTATTGCATGTATCGCTAACACATTGACTGGTGTTTTCTAGGTTATAGATTAACATATATATAAACTCGTGCATATAATGGTGGTGATGGTATTGAGGATGGGGGTGATAACGGAGCGGTAATGGTGGTATGGTGTTACTGGTTGTAGTTTAGTGGTGGTAGTGGTTGTGGTAGTGGTGGTGGTAATGGTTGAAGTGTGGTGGTGATGGTTGTTCATACCAGTTGTGTAATATTAGCTTCTCATTTTACACACACACATATATATATATTTTTTTTTTTTT
>WNWK01026930.1:0-26846 GCA_009830355.1 Cherax destructor | reverse complement strand
GCCCAATGATCTTCCTTTCGTTTAAATTTATGGAAAAAATAAAACACATTATTTATGGGAAAAAAATTCTTGAATATAACGGGCATTTTTTGATAATCGTGTTTTTTTATGCTTTATAAAATCTTTGGATTGATCTAGGTGAAGAAGAAAAAAATGTGTCTGCATGGGGGAAAGTCAAATGAAGGAATCAAAAAGTATGGGGGTGGGGGGGTGTCAAGGTGGTTGTAAAAAGGCGACTATGATAAAAAAAGGTTTGTTCGGGGAAATCAAGCAGAGGGGAAGTGAAGTCAGGTTTTTTACTGACACTGGAAACAGTCCCTGACAGAAAGCTCTTGCATTGCGGCAAAACCCCCAAAGACCCCTGATTATAATTATAATCTTAATTTTGAAAGGTGGGGCCCCGGTAATCCAGCAAAAGGACTAGGTCAGGGGGGCCCCAAAAGCTTCTTTTTAATTTTTAAATCAAATAAAGCCCAAAACCCTTTGGGGGTCATCCCCTGCGGGTTATTGCGGGGATGCGGGAAATGGTTTTGTAAGAGGAGATGGATGATTAGTAGGGTAGGGAGTGGGAGGACAGTGGATGGTGCGGGGATGAGGGCAGCAAGAGATCGAGGTAGAAGGGACTGGGGAGGTGCTAAAGGTATAATCTTCAGAGTTTGTGAAAGTCAGTTTCCCCCCAAAAAGTCGGAAAGTAAAGGATTAAAGGAGGGTCCATCCCCCAAGAAAAGGTAAAGAAAGGGCCGTAGGCAAAATGCCGTTGGGGAATTCTGCCGCTCGTTAAAAAAAGTGGACAGCCCAAACAAAAAATTTTAAACAGACACGGGAAACCTGACAATGCTCACAGAGAGGGGCGGGGAGCCTCTCCGGGAGTCCCGTCTTAAGGGCAGTGTGGCCAATGCGAAGACGGGAGAGTGTGGCCCCCCAACCTCGACATTGGTGAAAAAGAAGAAGGCCAAAACCTATACTCGGTTTAAAAAGAATAAATTTGTTATTTAGCAGGTCGGGCCAGCGTTGTTGCCAACGGGTGCGAAAGGTGGGGACAATGACCGCAAAATAGCCCCAAAAAAGGGGAACCCCATATGAAACGGGAAGGTCATGTACTCCCGAGGGCCCAAGCGTGTCTGATTCATTGTCCTGTCTCAACATAAGGGGCCCAACAAAAAACAATATCTTTTGCTTGCTAAAGATACAAAACCAAAGTTGGTTTACAAAAAACGGGGTGGGGTTTATAAATTTTTACGGATCCCCTGAAAAAGCCCCAAGGGACAAACCCCAAAAGGGTGACACAGGCATAGATGCAATACGGATAAGTGCCCAAGAATGGCATCAATTCAGCCGTCATATGCTCCCAAGGGTAATAGATGCCCCCGCACGTGCTGTCTTGAAACACTGCTGCGAATCCGACTCGTCAGACGGCTTTGAACCATCGGGGGATACCAATGGCATAGAATGAAAAGCGGAAGCGGTCTAAAAAAGAGCAAAGAACCCGCCGTAGATGGGCGGGTTTTCGCGCAAGGAAGGAATAGAACAGACACGGACAGCGGGAAATTTCCCCAAAAAGGGATGGGGGAAAGGGGAGATGCCCAAAAACATATAGAGGTGGTAGCTGAAGAGTAATTTGGGGGGCGAAGAGAAAAGGGACGAAGAAAGGGCAGAGAACAAATAAAGGGGTTCCAACATTTTAACAACCCCATACAGGGAAAGGGGGTTGCGGAGGTCATGAGAGCAAACATTTTTGGAATGAAATGTGCATCATGACGCCCCGGAAAAAAGGAGGGGAATGCCCAAGAACAAAATGCCCAAAACATGCGTAATCCCTGGTGATGGAGGGGATTAAGGATGGAAAGAGTGGCGGGGAGGCCCCCGAATATTCTGGTCACCATAATCATTTTTGAAAAAATAGGGCGGGAATGTGGGCAAAGGGAGAGTTCACGATCACCCCCCATGGGGGTTTTTAGGAGGTTCACCCGGCTGTACAAGTTGCCTTAAGAGAGGTAATAGGGGGGTTTCCCAGGACAATCGCGGTCGAACAGGAGGCCGAGAAACCTGACTGTATCCGATCTGGAATCGGGGAACCGTATGGGTTTCAATGGATGATCAGAGACCACTGAACGCCTAGAAAAATGAAAAGTGGTTTTTTCCCCGGGGGAAAATTTTAAACCCGTGGTGGTGGCCCAATCAGAAACCCGGTTGATGGCATGCTGGAAAACTGCAATGGGGCAGTCAGCACCTGCAAAGAAATAGCAAAGTCATCCACATAGACGAAAAATATTGGGGGGCAGATCCCCAGTTATTTATAGCAGGAAAAAGAGTGTTTTTCAGAACAAAACCCGGGGACAAAAATTTAAACAAACATTTTCGTACATGCCCCCTTAAATTCCAAGTTGTGTCATAAGCCTTCTAAAGGGTCGAAAAAGATGACGAAAACCAGTGGTCTTAGTAAAGGGATATTATGTAAAACTTTAAAAAAAGCGCGGAAAGGGGCCCAATGGCAGAACGGTCTTTCGGCCATATTGACTAGGGGAGACTTTTTTGGCCCTAAATCCCACATCAAACGTCTATTAATTGAGTTCCATCCCTCCCAAAACTGTAAAAACGAGGGGCTTGGTGGATTTACACGCCCCGTAGTACCTGGTTTGCAAAAAGGGGAAAACAATGGCAGATTTCCAACAGGGGGAAGGGAACCCCTTTTGGGCCATATACGATTATAGAGTCATAAGAGGACAGTAAGGCAGATTTTTAAATGCGGCATACAAATATGTATCCCGTCTGGCCCCGCCGATGATCGGCGGCGGGGAAAAGTGTTGCCTCCATTTCCCCAAAAAAAAAAGGCACTTTATAAAATTTTTTCTCAAAAAGAAAAAATCTAAGGGTTTTAATTTCCCCAGATTTAAAGGAAGAAAGGAACGAGGGGCATAGATGGAGCCCCGGGAAAATACGGAAGATGATTCCAATTTTTCAGTGGCAACGGCAAAAAATTGTGTATATCGACTAATGCAACGTGAAAGAACGGGAAACCCGGGTGGGGAAAATTTCCCCTTTAAATTTTCCCCTTTTTTTAGGCCTCATCGAGGAAGCCAAGTGACAGTAGAAAGTAATCTCCCCCAGCATGTGGGAGAGTCAAAATGACACGGCGAGAATGGGCCTTTTTTCTTAAAAAAAAGGAGTCTCTGTGGTTTCTGTTATATCGATACCTGCCCCACACGCTTTTCCCAAACGTACTGTCCGAGCACAAGCGGGGGGAAAAAGGCCGCCCCCATCTGAAAGGCTTGCCCGGGGTTTGGGGGGAAAAGAAGGGAAGCGCTGTGAAGATGGAGGAGAAAAAGGGGAAAACCTCATCAATGGGGGGGGACGGGGGAAGGGAAACCCCTCATAAAAGGGGACAGTAAGATGTGGGTCAAAACCCCAGCGTGGGAAAGAAAGGAAAAAAAACGAAGGGGATTTAAAGGGATGTTTTTAAAAATGATTGCTGTCTTTAAGCCCAGGACAGACCAGGTGAAGTCAAGGACTGTTGAGGAAGAGCAGATGGAGAGTGATAAGGGAGGTAGTTCGAGGATTCCAAATGGGAAAGGGTCCCCGTATTTAAAACATGGGGGGGGAGAGAAGCAAAAATGCCCCCAACTGAACGCCACGGGAGTCACAGTGCGACCCTCCCAGAGAAAATGGGGTGCGTTAAAATTTTCAAGTAACAGAAGGGGTGGCGGTAAGGGGAAAAAACCAGAAAATCAACATCTGGGGTAGACAATGCCCCGGAAGGGGGGGATAAAAAGGGGCAGAGTGTATACCCTTATTCAAAAATGGATCGGGCTGCGGGGGAATGTAAGGAAGAAGGGAAAATAGAGGGTGACGGTTTTGGAACACCAGTGGGATAAGAAAGAGCACTTTCGTTAAAGGTTTTCCCTCGGAAAAGGGTCTGATGAATGGCCCGATAACGGGGGTTGTTTTGGTTCCCTTTCCGGGCCCCAAAAGGGGAAAAAAATGGGGGGCAAACCCCCAAGGTTCACCCCAGTTCCCATAGGGGCCCCCGGATTTTTCCACTGCAAATAACCATGATTTAGTATGGAGAGAAAAAATAAGTCAAAAAAGGTATCTAGGACTAGGGTTAAAAATCCCGTGTGGAGGCATCGGGAAAACTCTTAGAGAAGGGGTGGGCGTGAAGGGGGAAAGGGCGGGTGTAAAAAGAAGAGAGAGGAGGAGGGCCGAAAGGGGGGCGTGTCCATCAAGTTTCAGACTCTGCAAAAAATTCTGTGATAGCTTCCAGATTTTGGAAGACAAAGATGCCCCGAATGTGGGGCTACATTAAAAAGGAAGGGGGGGGCAACCATCGGGGAAAATTAGACTGTACGAAAAGTAAAGGGCAGGGGGAAAAGGAAACGGTTTTAAGGGGCCGGGGGGACAGAAGTGGGGGTGGTGGGAAGGGGCGGTCGGGGAAAGGGAAATTGAGGAAAGGGGGCGGGGGTGGAGAAATTTAGAGGGAAGAAACCCCCCCGTTACAGGGCAAATCGAAGGCGAAAAACCCCCCAATAGGGGTTTTTTTCTGACTTATGAGATGAAGGGGGCGCTGAGGGTTTGGCGAACGGAAAGGATGTGTGGGGGCGGGAAATGTGCGGTAGTAAAGGGAAGGGGTGTGGACCCGTATGGGGTGCCGGGGAGGGCCTGGGGGGCCAAGAACCTCAAAAAGGGTTTGGGAAGGGGTGACTGAGGATGTTTTAACCACAGAGGAAGTCGAGGAAATTGGGACCCAATGGGGCGTGTTTAGCAAAAAACAAGAATAGGAAATACGGGAAATCTCCCTTGGGGGTTTGATGAGGCGGCCTTGGCATATGGGAAACCTTCCGCCTCTTTAAGACAAGGGATTTCCTGCTCATTCAGGAAACCTGAAAGGGGGAAATACATTTGGGTGTGCCTCATGACAGTTAAGGCAAAAGGGGGTAAAATACAAAAAGGGGGGGCTTTGGGCGTGGCAACCTGGGCATTCCCGGCCCCTGGACCTGCAATTTTCGCTGGATGACCAAAAAAGCCCCGCAGTTTCACACTGCTGCGTGTGAGGGGGCACCTTTGAACTTGTAAACATTGACCTGCAATGTGGGGGGAAGGTGGAAATTCCGGCGTCAAAAGTTAAACGAGCTATTTGCCAAAGGAAAATCTTTTATTGGCAGGGAGGACAAAAATGTCCCTTGGGATAGGGGGTTCTTGAGCCGCTGCTTTTCCAAAAAAGTCTTCACCACATTTGGAAATTCCGATGGACAATGGGTGGAGTAATATGGCAGTACCACTACAAAAAAAAGAGAATGATGCTTGTTAATAGTGATAGGGAAAAGTTCCCCCCGGTTGGTGAAGGGGAAAAATCCATTTGGGCCCGCATTCTGGGCTGTGATGATTTCAAGGGGCTGCTCTTGAGGGCGTGAAAAAATATCTTTGCCACATGGCGTAGGAGGCTTTCCCAAAACTATGGGTCGGAATGATAGGTAGTTGGGGTAGTCGGTTGTAGAGTAAAAACTTTTTCCATTGAGAGTGTGGGAAAAAAAAATATATAAAAGGGGGTGACGGGTAGTCGTTTTTTGAGATGAACCGGGAAGGAAAGGGGGAATTAAAATGGGGGTCTTGGTCATTTTGGGGGTGGGACCGGGGGGTCCGATGGGGGGACGGGCGGGCGATTGTTTGGGACCGTCAGGGAGAAGCCGGGGAAACAAGGTCAAAAAGAGCGAAAGTCAGATATGTCGGGAAACCGGGCAGAACCCCTTCCTTGGGAAACAGGTGACGAACCGGGAAAGGGAAAAAGGTAAAGGGGGATGAAAGGTGTCCAAAAAGGGGGGGCCCTTAATGAGGCAGGGTCAGTACTGGGTGGGTATCAGGAAGGGGCCGGGGGGAGTGGGTTCATGGATTGGGTCAGCCCCTGGTTAGGTTCTTTTTTTTATTTTTAAGAAAAAAAAAAAAAGAAAAAAATAAAAAAAAAAAAAAAAAGGGGGGAATTTGGGGGAAAAGCTCCTAGGAGGAATGAAAGGGCTTAAATCCCCCCGCGACCAAGAGGAACCCCAACACCCGTAGTCAAAATGCTGCATGGAACCCCTGCCCCCTACCCCCTTTATGCCCCGTAAACCAACCTCCCGGGGTGGGAACCTCACATCCCCCAGCCATCTCGGCGGGGCAAAAAAGAGGGGGGCCCGGGTTCCGTTAAAAACAACCCCCCTTTGGCCACCACCCCTGGGAACCGGAAAAAGGGGGCCCCCAGAGGCCCCCCCGTCCCCGAAAAAACCCCAAAGGGCCCCCCACCCGGGGGCCAAAAAGGGGTCGGGACATCCCCCAAACGATCCAGGTTTCCCCGGGAAAAACACCACCGCCAAGAACCCCAATGGGAAATTTGGGTGGACCCTGTACCCTTCCCCTACCCAGGGAATTTGAATGCCTGTGGTTGAATCCCACAGGCTAAAAATGGGGGAAAGGGAAAAAAGGAAGGGATGAGGAGGAGGAGGAGGATTCCCTACTCAGTAAAGAGGGGAATCATGCTCGTCCCAAAATTTTTTTTAAATGTGGGGGGCGTTTTAACACTAGGATTATACAGCGTCTGCGGGGGAGAGGGGAAAATGGGAAGTATTCAGGTTTTTAAATTTAGGGAACCCGGGCACAGATCAAATTCCAGATCATGAGCCCCCCCCCACCAACGTCAAGGAACCTCCCGGGAAGTTTTTGGGTTTATAAAAAATTTAAAAAATTTCTTTCTTCAAACACCAAGTTTTTATCTAATATGGGTGGTAGATTTTCATGCCTGGATGTTTTGGACCAGTTATTTATGAGGTCAAATCAAATCAAATCAAATCAAAATCAAATAAAAAATTTATTTCTAGTAATATTACAAAGTGGGTATTCTTATATATTAATACATTTTATGGGGTAGATAGTACAAGATGGCCAATAATATGCCTAGTATGCCTAGGCTTTTCAGGCAGTCTTATGATTGATCTTACTCAATAGTGATACAATGATTATACTGATATTAAGGTTGGTAATTGTGGTGATTAACTAGGTTTACAAATTGAGGGTTACAAAATTGAGGTTTACAAATTGAGGTTTACAAAATTGAGGTACTTGAAATTTAAACATTTAAGAATTTAGCAATTAGTTTAAGAATTTAACAATTAGTTTATATATTAATGGTATAGGTGATGTATTGGTATAATGCCGTTTCTATATTGGGTGTCTTAGGCAAACTCATGACTAGCTTAAGAATTAAAAAGCAATAGTTGTATTAGAATTTTGGTTAGTCATGTGCAAATTAAGGGGAATCACAGATATCAATAAGTGTATTTTGCTGTGGGTATGTGCAAAGATAAAGTAGTTTTCATTTGCTTTTCAAAAGGAAAGGGATGAGCAACATTACCAGTCTTTTCCTGGTTATTTTATTTATACCTTCCAAGCCAAACTTAAAGGGTAGACCTATTAAACCCACTTACGAATTGTTTCCATTCCTGTTGCCTAGGTTCTTGCTTTCTATTCCTTGCATTTGTTAATGCAACTTGGAACGTTCTGAGTAGGTTTGGGGTTCTACATTCGTTATGCTTTACCAATCCTCATAGCTGCATGTGTTAAATTGTGTAGCTGTGGATTTTTATAGTATTTACGGTGGTATTTACGGTGGTATTTATGGTGGAAAATTTATATAGTCTTTTTCTGTTCACCTGATCTGTGAGCACATTCTGAATAGTGACAACTAAATCATTTAATTTTTGTGTGCCAGTGGGCTCCTGTAATTCTTATTTCATTACAGGTAATTAATGAAGTCATCTCTGTGAATGGTGAATACTCCTCTTTCCTTACATGGAACATTAAATAGAGACTTTTCTTAGAAATGTTACCAATTAACTTAGTGGGAATAGTGGATATTTTCTTTTAACATTTGGCAAGAGCTCGTGTTGTGTGTGTGTAGTAACTTCACTGCAAGGTAACACTAAAATTTTTGGTTATTGCTAGCAGTCGGTAGATTATGTAGGATGGTTTGAGTTCTTTGTAAGCAATTGTGGCTAAATGAGAGGGGGTGAAGTAAAGACAAGTGAATATCCTCCAAGAGCTCAAGGCTAGATATATAATGAATATAGCCTTCAGGAGTGTCCTATGACCAGCCATCAGTGTTTGGTGCAAGAATCGTGAAATGGGGGGTTGTCCCCGTTGCTGGCTTTCTTTAAATCTTGAAACTTATTTTTCCGGGGGTAAAGAGCAGTGTCGGGAAGGAAGCTTGCCTTTGGCAAAAGTTCAATAAAATTTTTGTTGTTTTCTTTTTCTATTTTATGGAGTTCTTCATGCTCGACGTCTGATGTAGGGCGAGGTATCGTCCCATACCATGTGACGGGGTTAGTCCAAAAAAATCTTTTTTTTCAAATTTTCCATAAACAGGACTGTCCATGAATGAAAATTTTTGGAAAAAATTTGTTCAAGTTGAAAGATAAGTTCCCCCAGGCCCCAACAACTCCTCCTCTGAAATTTTCATTTGTCACATACAGTTTCCCCTTTTAAGTTGGGTTTTTATATAAATAAAAAAAAAAAACATAACGAAAACTAAAAAAATTATAAAATCCGCATGTAGGAGAAGAATAATTATCATGCAAATTTTTTTGGGTTTATATTGTTCTAATTATTTTCTTTTTCTATAAAAATAAAATTAAAGGCATTAAAAAATCTGCAGGGCCAAAAAGGGGGGACACTGCGCGGCAAGAGAATACATGACAACGCGGGGCCTTCACCCGTCCCCACTTTTGTTCAACAGTGGTTTTCCTGGACGGGGGCCACCAAAAGGGAAAAAGTCAAAAGGGCCGGGGGAAAGGAAGTTTTGTTTAGTGGCTTTCAGTGGAGGATTTGTTTGGGAGGGTTTCAGTGGAGGGTTTTGGGTTTAAGGCTTTCAGTGGGGATATCAGTGGTTGGTAGGCTTTAAGTGGAAGATATCAGTGGTTGAGTAAACGTTTTCAATTGTCTGGCTTGGCAGTGTGTCAAAATGTAACCTGTCTCCACTCATATTTTGAAGTGACCCCTACCAAGAACTGAAATGTTTTCCATAAAGGTTTTTAAATGAATGCATCTTAGATTGGGTAAAAAAGGTTATCGCCGTTTTTTCCCATGACAAAAAATTTTCTGGGGTTGTTTTGAGAAAAATTGCGCTATGGGGTGATCGTGCTGATTTTCTCTGCCCCCTGCAAATACTAAATTTTCTAAAACTTGCAATGTTGTATGTCTCAATGTTGAATCTCATGCGAGATGTGTGATAGTGTAATTATGACTGGTGATAAGGAGCTTGTAAAAATATATATTTTTTTTTTTTTTGTCCTGTCCTATTTTTTTGTTTTTTTATTTTCAATAATAAATAAATTTTATTTACAAAAAAATTTGCTATTTTCTTTGAACTTTTTTTTTTTGGGTGAGCTTATCATTCATTCTCTTTCAGATTTTTTCACAAAAAACCCTTAAGGAGGAGACTTAAGTGTAACTCAGAAAGGGTTTTGCAAGCAATAGCAGCTCATCTGCACACCTGTTAACATGTGGCTGGGGAAAACAACTCATCTTTATATCCACACAGAGGACCTAGTAGCGATAAGTGAAGAGGGGGGGGGCAAATAGGTAAAGTACACATGTGGTTTGGGAATTTTTCTCATATGTTTCCCCAGACACATGTGGAAAGACAACAAAAATCGGCTGGATGAGTATTTTTTCCCTACCCCATCATACGTTGCCACCCCCTCAGCAACCACATGAACAAAGCTTGGTAATTTGTGGAACAATCACAGTAGTGTGCAAATTAATTGGATGGGGAAAAATTTTTGTGATTATATCATAACATTTTTAGTCCCCGGTTTTAATAAATGTAGTTTGGGTTCTTTTCTTTTCAGATTAATTTCCCTTACCAATTTCCCTGGTAATCATCCAGCTGGGGGTGCTACCCTGCGACTTTTAGCCCTGTTTATTATTATTATTAAAATTAAATAGAAGCGCAAAAACCAAAGGGTCATACAGCACTGCAGGTTTTGCAGGATGCGGGGAGAATGGGTTGAAAGGGGGAGATGGATGATTGGTAGGGTTGGAGTGCAGAAAGGACAGTGGATAGTGCAGGGATAGAAAAAAAGAGATCGGGGTGGGAAAGGGACTGGGAGTGCTAGAGGTATAATCTTCAGAGTTTTTTAGTAAGTCGGTTTCTGTAAAAAAAAGTCTCGGGAAAAGTCAGGTTTAAAAAGGGGGGTTCATCAGAAAGAAGGGAAGGTAAAGGGGGCCAAGAGCGAAGACGCCGTTGGAGGTAAATTCTCGCGCTCGTTGATAGAGTGGACAGCCCAACAGAATATGCCAAAACGGGCACGGGAAACCCTGACAATGCTCACAGGGGCCCCCGGGGCCTCTCCATGGATACCCGTGAGTAAGACGAGTGGGGCCCGATGCAAAAGGGACGGGAGAGTGTAGTCTCCCAACCTCGACATTGGTGACAAGAAAAGACCAGAAACCTATACTCGGTTTAATAGAATGAAGTTTGTTGTTTAGCATGTCAGACCAGCGTTGTTGCCAACGGGTGCGAAGGTGGGTAGCAATGACCGCAAAATAGTCCAAAAAAAGGAACACCTCTATATGAAACTGGAAGGTCATGTACTGTGACTGCGCAGCAGTGTCTCCCTGTTCATTGCCCTGTACGTCAACATGCCCCAGGGCCCCAACAAAAACAATATCTTTGGGGCCCCTGGGAAAAGGGTAACCAAAGTTGGATACGAAGAACTAGGGGTGAGGTGTATCAATTTTACTAAAAATTTGTAAAGCACTAAGGGAGTCGGGAAACGACCACAAATGAGTGAAAAAACGTGATGCAATACGGATAAATGCCACAAGAATGGCATATAATTCAGCAGTAAATATGTAGAAAAAGGGTAAAAATGCCCTCGTACGGCCCCTGTCCGGAAACACGGGGGGGAAAAATCCGACCCCCCCCCAGACGACTTTAAACCCCCCCCGGTGTACACGGATGGGGGGGGAAAATGGGGGAAAGGGGTAATTTAAAAAAAAAGAGCGAGAAGCCGCCGTAGGGCTTTCCGAAAGGTCGGAAAGAACAGACACGGACAGGGTTTTTCCCCCAAAGGGGAAAGGGGAAATTGGAGATGTAAAATGAACAAAAAAGGGGGTGGTAGAAAAAGGGGGAAGACGGGAAATTGAATGAGAAAAAAAAGGGGAAAAAAAAGTAAAAAAGGCGACGAAAAAAAAAAAGGGGCATCACTAACATCTGTAACCCCCCCTATAGGGGGAAAAGGGATTGCGGAGGTCATAAAGGCGAACAAAATAGCAAATGCAATGTGCATCACGACGATCGGATAAGGATGGAATGTTGGGCTTCTACGGGGGAAGCCCCCCAACCGGGGAAAGGGGGGGAAATCCCCCCAAGGCATCCCTTAACCCCTGGTGATGGATGGGATTAACGGGGAAAAAGTAGCGGGGAGGCCGCCGAATATATCTGGTAAATAATCGGGTTTCGAAAAAAATTGGGCTGAATGCAGGCGAAGGGGTTCTACGATAAACCCCCCATGAAAGATGTGCGGGGGTTTTAGAAGGTTCAGCCGGCTGTGACAAGCCCCCTTTCCCCAAAAGGGGTAATGTGGGGTTTCCAGGACAATCTGCGGTCAAACAGGAGGCCGAGAAACCTGACTGTATCACTTCGGGGATACGTGAGCCGTATAGGTAAATGGATGATCAGAGACCACTGAACGTCTAGTGAACGTAATTTGATGAGTTTTGCCACTAAAAAATTTTTAAAACCCATGGTGGTGGCCCAATAAAAAACCCGGTTGATGGGCATGCTGGAAGAAACTGTGGGGTGACAGTCAGCACCTGCAAAACTAAAACCAAATCACCCAATAGAGCGATGACCAAATATTGGAGGGGGGAAAAAAAGATCCCAGATTATTTATAGCAAGCAGAAAAAGTGTTGTGCCCCCGAAACAACCCTGGGGGGCACCTTAAACGGAAAAATTTCCCCCGGGAAAAATTCATTACTAACCCCGGGCTAAAAAGTCTGTCATTTAAAAAAGGCCTTAAGGAAGAATGGTAGGTTGTCTCGGAGGCCAAAAGGGGGTGGGCCTGGGCCAAGATATTAAATCCCCCAATTTTTTAAACCTTCCCCCAAAGGGCGAAAGAGATGGCGATAACCGAGTGGTTATTAGAAAAAAGGGATTACGAATATACGTACCCAAAAACGCAGAAAGGGGGGGTTTGGGGAGAACGGCCATTACGGAAGCCATATTGCCCACGGGGGAGACTATTGTGCGTCTCTAAATAAAAACAAACGTCATTCTATACGTTCCATCACCTTGCAAATTGCACTGGTAAGAGCGATGGGACGGTAGTGGGAAAGGGGGCACTCCCCGTAGTACCTGGTTTGCAAAAGGGAGAACAAACGGGGGTTTCCCCAGCTGGGGAAGAACTCCCGCGACCAAAAAAAAATTAAAAAGGGGTAAAAAAAAAACAACTATTTAAATTTAAACAAAAAAGTATTCGGGGCCCCGGGGGATCGGCCCCCCAGAAAAAAAGGGTTTTTAAAAATTTAAGGGTTTAAAAAAAAAAATTATAAAATTTTTTCCCTTTTTAAAAAAAAAAAAAACTAAGGGGTTTTTAATTTTGGCAGACTTAAAAAAAAAAAGGAACAAAAAGGGGTGATGGAGGGGCCCCCCCGATATGCCCGGGCTAAATAATTTCAAAAAATCATTCTGAATTTCGAAAAAATATATTTTTCATTGTGTTTTTTTTTTTAAATTATTATAAACTTTTAAAATATATTTAGTTGGATTGGGGTACATTAAATTGGGTTTTATAATAAAAGGGGGTAAGTTTCCCCCAAAAAATTTTTTTGGGGGAAAATTATTAATTTTTTTTTTAACACAAATGAAAAAAAAAAATCTTTAAATGTATATGTGGATGTTCCAAAAAATGCAACCTGGGTTATCATGATTTTTACGGAGGAACTGCAAACCTATTAAAAAAATTTTCCCTACAGAGCTAAACCTGAAAAACAGAAGCTATTCAGCAGGAGGTTGCATTTAAGTTAAAAAGCCTGATGGAGGATTCCCCCGGGGGGGGTACCGACTACAGCCCCAAAGGGGGAAAGAGGTCCCCGGGACTAGATGCCTACCCTCAAAGGGTAGTCATATATCTTATTAAATCAATTATCTGCCATATCATTGCCGTGTAATTCCCCGAATGAACATTAATTTTCCCAAATTAATGTCTTTTTTCATCACTGTCCCAATTAATATGCTCACTGGTGTATACTGATCCTTTAATATATTCAAATATACTGGGGACAAGATGGGGACAAATATACCCCGAACATGGAGGTTCAATTTAAAAAAAGAAAAAGATTGGTTTAAGGGGAAAGGTTTTTTGTGATAGGCTTCATTCTAATTTTTCTTCCCGTTTCTTTTGGGAGTGCGGGGGTTTTTTTTTGGAAAATTTCCCAAGTCTATTGATGCCTCTTTCCCCCCCCGCACCTGTCACGCTCACTTTTATTCCCTTTTTTTTTTCTTAATTTCTTTTCTTTCCCCGTATGGGGCCAAAAAAAGCCTCGTATAGCCAAGAAAGCCTCGTATACCAAAGGCCTCGTATAGCCTCGAAGTCTCGTATGGCCAAGGGAGCTTCATGGGGCCCCCAAATCTCGGATAGCCAAACCTCCCCCTGGGCCCGGGTCTCGTATAGCCAAGAAAAACCTCGTATAACCCCGAAGGTTTATAGCCAAGAAAAAGCCTCGGATAGCCCGAAATCTCGTATAGCCAAGAAAGCCTCGTATAGCCTCGGGGGCTCGTATAGCCAAGAGCCCCGTTTAGCCTCCGGGGGCTCGTATAAAAAAAAAATCTTAGCCTCGGGGGCTCAAAAGGCCAAAAAAAAACCTCGTATAGCCAAAAGAGCCTCGTATGGCCCCAAAAACCCCGTCCCTCCTTCTCTGAGTTCCTCCTCGTCATTCCCTTTTTGGGGGGGTGCTTCCCGCTTCCCGACATTTTTTTGTTTGTGTTCTTAGTTCTATTATTATCATTTGGGGTTTTTTTTCTATTCATTCATTATTATATATTGTGAAATTAATATTTGAGTTACTGAATTATCCTGGGTCTTCCCCCTGGACAGGTTAAGGGGGGACAGATGACAGTGACCACCCGGTGTTCCCCAAAAAGACAGTGACCACGCTGGTGTCGCAAGGTGACAGTAACGCTGGTGTTGCAAAAAGGGGGCAGTAACCACGCTGGTGTTGCAAGGTTACAGTGACCACGCTGGTGTTGCAAGATGACAGTGTCCACGCTGGTGTTGCCCAAAAAGACAGTGACCACGCCCTTTTGGGGTTGCAAGGTGACAGTGACCCCGCTGGTGTTGCAAAATGGCAGTGACCACGCTGGTGGCAAGGTGAAATGACCACGCTGGTGTTGCAAAGGGGACAGTGACCAAGCTGGTGTTGCAAGATGACAGTGACCACGATGGTGTTGCAAAAAGGGGGCAGTGACCACGCTGGTGTTGCAAGATGACAGTGACCACCCCCGGTGTTGCAAAAGGTTTTTTGTGACCCGCTGGTGTTGCAAGATGACGGGGGCCACGCTGGTTTTTTCCCAAAAAATGAGGACAATGAAGGACGTGCCTAGTATGGGTCAACAGGCCTGCTGCAGTTTCCTCCTTTCTTATGTTCTGATGTTCTTATGTGTTGCCCCAAAGGGGACAGTGACCACGCTGGTGTTGCAAGGTGAAAATGACCAAGCTGGTGTTGCAAGGTGACAGTGACCACGCTGGTGTTTCAAGATGACAGTGGCCCGCTGGTGTTGCAAGGTGACAGTGACCAAGCTGGTGTTGCAAGGTGACGTTCCTTCCTTCCCTCTCCCAACTCCTTCCCCTTTCCCCCTGCTGAATCGTCTACCTGTCCAGTGCTCCTTTATGAATCCCTGTTTTATATATTGATTCTGTGATTCTTAACTTGATTTAATGAATTATTATTTTTTTTTTGGTGATGGACACTAATTGTTCTTTTCATTAGTTTTTCATCTTAATGCAATAAAATTGTGTTAATTTTGGTTTATGTCTATCCTAATTATCTGATGGTAGTATTTATATATTTTTTTTTATTTTCTTGAGCAGGGGTGGTGACCCTGTCCCTCCTTTTCCTGACAATGGGCACATGTGTACTGAAGACAGGATGGTTACAAATATGGGCCCGTAGCTCAATGGGCCCCCCCTTCTCATAACCTAGGGCCGGGCTCGAACCATGGAAGGGTGGAAACTCTGCGCATGTTTCCTTAAAAGTGTGACATTCGTTCCCAGGTTTTGGCGTGTTTATGAGTCGCATCCTGGGTTGTGGTGTCCATTAACTTTGAAATAGAGTTGACGAAGATATTGAGGACAATGTGGGATCCAAACACCCAGCATTCACCCAGTCAAAGAAAATAACTTTGAATTCACTTCTGAACATTATGAGGTAATATTTCTATCAAAATCAATTCTTTGAAAAAAAAACAATATTCTTCCTTATTAAAGATTTAATAAATGTAAAAAGCAACACAGAAGTCTCTTTAAAGAGCCCAAAATACTTCTGAAAGAGGAAAAAGGCAGAGCACAAGTGCCTGGAGAACTTACCTTAATGCAGAAGAATAAAGTTCTCCAGACCTTACCAGAGGCAGAACATAAGAGTAAACAGAACTCACCTGGAGGGAGCAAAGAATAAGTGCTCCCGGGGGCGAACACAACAAGCTTTCATATAACTTACCTGGAAGTAGTTAGGGAGAATGTAGGAACACAAGAAAGGTCCACGCTACTTACCCGGGAAATAGTTAGGAGAATTTAGGAACACAAGAAAGGTTCACACAACTTACCTGGAATAGGAAGGTAGAATGTAGGAAACACGAAGTCCGCATTATGGAGGTCGAAGGTAGAATGGCCAGAACCCTCACCAGCTCCCGTTCGAGGACGACGGAGCTTCCGTAGTCTCTGAGCCGTCGTGGGCGTAAACCTCGGTCGTTGTTTGGGCCCCGCAGAGGAAGATGGTGTCCCCGGGTCGACGCCCATATGCCCCAAGGCGGCCTCGGGAGGGTGGCGTGATCGGGAACCGCCGACTACGCCACCGTACTCCCCCGCCCGAAAACAACAGTGTGTTTTTTTTTTAACCGATATTGATTCATTCGCAGATTGGGGGTGGTTACTATATTCTACATGGTACCATTAATTTTTTTAAAATTTAGAAAATTTATCATATCACACAGGATGGCTTTATTTGGTAATAAGCCAGCCTGACCTTTAACCTTTAGTCGGCGTTGACAGTATTGTTATGTATTCATAAAGAAACAGTATTAAGGAGCTTCAAATGTTTCCTTCCAGCAAGTCATTCACATCTTTGGGAATTAGTATCTTTCAGGATGGCCAATCTTCAAAGCTGGAAGGACATGAATTGATGATGATATCAGAGAGAGAGAGAGAGAGAGAGAGAGAGAGAGAGAGAGAGAGAGAGAGAGAGAGAGAGAGAGAGAGAGATAGAGAGAAGAGATAGAGAGAGAGATAGAGAGATAGAGGAGATGAGAGAAGAGAGAGATAGAGAAAAATAAAAGGAGAGATAGAGAAAAATAGAGAGATAGAGAGATAGAAAATAGAGAAAAGATAGAGAGATAGAGAGATAGAAAAGAGATAGAGAGAGATAGAGAGAGATAGAGAGAGAGATAGAGAGAGATAGGGGAGAAAAGGGGAAAAATAGAAGACGGACAGACAGAGGCGGCACAGAAGCAGGAAAATTAGGAAGGTAGTAGTAAATCGGAAATATTCAAGAGGTCGAATGAGAAACAAGGTAAAGTTAGATGGCGATTAAGGAGAAGAAGAATTATATGGAAAGGGAAAGTAAGTGTCTTATAAAAGTAAGGGGGACCCTAAATATTGAATCAAAGTACTGGTCTTGCACCAACGTGTCATAATGGGGGTGAAGCAGCGATGACAAACACGTCGTGTCAGCCTTTAAACTGTTCTTATCATTGTAAATTTCTACAATACATACTGCTTATTGCGCTCTTATTGGGGTAACCGACAAGCAGATCAATTTTTTATCTCACGGTTCCCAAGGAATTGGAATGAGAAGATGGATTTCTGCTTTGAGGAATAGTGGCCAATAATGCAGCCAAATGTGTAATAGACATTCTATTGTGGCCTAAAGTAAAATTTTCAAAATTTAACAATAATAATAATAATAGTAAAAATTTGTAAAAATAGTTGCATTTTTTATTGTTCTCTTCCTGCTTTCTCCACTGAAACAATATAAAAAATTTTTTTCACTAAACCTGCATGGGTCATACAGAGTGGACGTGTACTTACCTATATGTAATCAACTATATGTGACTGAAGGGTTGAGCCACAACTCCTGTCCCCGACTCTTCGCTGTCGCTATAGCTGAACTCTCCTGGCATCGAGAGGAGTGGTATCAAAGGATGTGTCAAAAGTTAAGGAATTCAATGGTCAATTGTTGGTGGAGGTGAAGGTTAGTGCAGGTGGAAAACTGTAAACATAGTTTAAGCAACACATTATTTTCCACTACAATGATCAAGGAGGCAGTCTGCGTTAAGGTGGAGACTTTCAGTAGGAGTTCAGTTAAAATTTGTTAGGATGTTGTGATTTAGGAAGTTGTTCGTACATGTCCGCTGACAGACAGGGCAATGTATTATGATAATGTCAACTCAAGTGTAACCCAAGTACTTCGAAGTGGTGTCTGTGTTACTGTGTGTGTGTGTGTGGGGCTCACCTGGTTTGCTCACCTGTTGTGGTTGCGGGGGCCGAGACATAGCCCTGGCCCCCCCTCTTCACTGGCCCCCACTTCACTCCCCCTGCCCCAAAAGGGAGTTTTATCATACCTTTTTAAACCCAAGGAACCTGCCCCCACTACATCGTTCCCCAAAGGCTATTCCACTTCCCGACCCTCGGACTGAAAAAATTTTTTTCCAACACCCCTGTGATTCATCTAAATTCCCAATTTCCCAACTGTGCCCCCTTGTTGCTGTGCCCCTTTTTAAAATTCCCCCCTTTTTTTAAACCCTTGTAAATTTCCCTTTTTTATATGTCGTTATCATGTCCCCCTATTTTCTCCTGTCCTCCAGTGTCGTCGGGTTGATTTCCCTTAACCTCTCCTCGAAAGGACATCCCCCGGGGGCCCGGGACTAGTTTTTGGGGAAACCCCATTGCACTTTCTCTAGTTTCTTTACGTGCTTGGAAAAAGGGGGGTTCCCAAAAACCGGTGCTGCATACCCAGTAGGGGAAAGGGCAAAACAGGGCCCTAACGATTTTTATTAAAATGTCGGAATGCTGTTCTTAGGTTTGTTGGCCCCTATGCTGCAGCAGTTATTTGGTTGATGTGCCCCTTTGGGAGAGGGCCTGGTGTTTTTCTACCCCAAGATCTTTTCCTTGTTTGGGTTTTGTAGTCTCGGCCCCTAGCCTGTACTCCGTCTGCGGTCTTTTTTTGTTTTTCCCCAAATTTTCCCAATTTTGAAATTGGGGTTGGGGTTGAACTCCAGGAGCTTTGCTGGACCAGGCTTGCAGCCTACCCAGATCCCTTTGTAGTTCTGCCTGGTCCTTTTCCCGATTAAATTTTTTTCTCACCAATTTCCCACATCATCTGCGAAACGGGACACTTCGAGTCTTTTCCCTTTCCCTGTCATTTTGTTTCACAAACACCAGAAAAAACACCGGTCCGGGCAAACCCCGTAACCCCACTGTCCCCGGGCCCGCCCATCTGACCCCTTCGCCACGAACCATGACTCGCTGCTGTCTTCCTGACAGGTTTTCCCCTGATCCATTGTAGTGTTTTCCCCGTTATCCCTGCCTGGTCCTCCATCTTCTGCACTAATCTTTTTGTGTGGGACTGTGTAAAAACGCCTTCAAGCCCAAGAATATGCAATCTACCCCCCCCTCTCTCTCTTGTCTTACTGCTGTCACCCTGCCTAGAACTCCAGTGGGTTTTTGGACAAAAGGTTTCCGTCCCTGAAACCGTGTTGGCCTTCGTTGATAAGCTCTTTCCCTTTTTCTAGGTGCCCACCACTCTTCCCCTGATAATCTTCTCCATGACCTTTTGGGGCCTTATACATGTCAGTGACACTGGTCTGTTTTTATGCTACTTTTTGTCCCCTTTTTTTAAAAATTGGAAAATTTTTTACTTTTGTTTGTTTTCCCATACCTCTGGTAGTTGCCCTGTTTCGATAGACGTGTTGAAGATTGTTTTTGGGGAAATTTTTAGCTCCTCTGCTCCCTTCGGGACCCATGGAAAAAATGTTACCCGGGCCCCCCATCCCCTTTTGAGGTTATCTAGCTCGCTTTACCCTCTTCATTTCCCTCCCCATTGTTTTACCCAACCTAAAATTTGTCCCCTTCCCTTTTCTGGAGGCCCTTCTTTTTCCCTTTTGGAACCCCCTTTGAATCCCCAATGTTACTCCCCCACACTTCGGGTCATTTCCCTTGTGACCCCCCTCCTTCCTTCCTGGCCGTCACCTGACCCTTTGGGACCTGTTGTTCCCTCCTGATGTGGCTGTACAACAGTTTTTCAAAATTTTGCTTGGATGTCTTTTTTCTTATTGTTTTTGGGTTTCCCTTTTCTTACCTGTGCATATTTTTTTTGGCCCTCTACGACTGCTCTCCTTATTCTCCTGGGTCCTTTGCCTTCTAAAATTTTTTACTTTCCCCTGGCAAGGTTTTGGTTTTCCTGCCCTTTTGGGTGAACCAGGGGCCTATCCTGGTTTTTTCGCTTTTCCTGTTCCCCTTTTGGGGATAAACCCCCCCTCAGCTTCCGGCAAATTGTTGTCATATATTCCATCATCTCGTTTACAAATTTCCCTGCCAGCTTCTCTGCCCCACTGAACCCTGGGAAGCCATGTACAGTCACCTTTTTTTAGTTTTTTCTTTTTAGCCCTTCCTGTTTCCCCCCTCCACTTGTAACTCTATTTATGTAGTCAAGTTTAGAACCAATGATCACGGGCCCCCAAAAGGGGGTTTTTCATGTGTGATGTCCTAATATCTGCCCCATCGGGGTAAAACCATTAGGTCCAGTCTGCTGGCTCGTCCTCCTCTTTTTGGTTTTGGGCCCCTTTAAATTTTGGGCAGGGAATTTTCCCAGTACCCCCTCCATCTTTTTGGGCCCCCATTTTTTTTTCCCCCCATGTGGTTCAAGTTCCCCCAATCGATTTCCTTATGGTTGAAGTCCCCCATGATCAGTAGCTTCGCCCTCTCGCATGAGTTTTCGGGCCCAAATTCGGCCAGTGTGTCAACCATCGCTTTTTCTCTCATCATACTTTCCCTTTTGGTCTCCTCCCGTTCTGTGGTGGGTTATACACCCTGCAATTTCACCTTTGGACCTCCGGACTGAAGTGTTCCTATTATACAATCTCCTGTTTTTCCTCTGCCCCCTTCTCCAGCTCATCAAAATCCCATCTTTTTTTGATCGGGCCCCACCCCCCTCCACCCTTTTCTGTTCCCTCTGTCTTTCCTCAGGATCTGGGTACCCCTTTTGGGAAAGGGGCATCTGTGTGTACTCACCTAGTTGTGGTTGCAGGGCCCCGAGTCAAAGCCCGGGCCCGGGGCTTCTTCACTGGCCGCCGGGGCCCCGCCCCTGCCCCATGAGCTTTTAACCTGGTTGTGGTGGTGGTGGATTCTTTTTAGTTGGGCAGGGTGAGCCTGGGGCCCCGGGCCCCCCGCCTTTTCACTGGCCGCACGGGGCCCCGCCCCTGCCCCCATGGGGTTTTCCATACCTTTTTTGGGGCCATGTAGGGAACCTCCCTTCCAAACATCGTTTCCCCCAACCCATTCCATTTCCCCTGACCACTTATGACAAAGAAATACTTCCTAACACCCCTGTGATTCATTTGAGTCTTCAACTTCCAACTGTGCCCCTTTTTGTTGCTGTGTCCCATCTCGGGAACATTCTGTCTCTGTCAACCTTGTCTTTTCCCTTTCCTTGGTCCCCCATAGCATTATCATGCCCCCCATCTTCCGGGCCCTTCCAGTGTCGTCAGGTCGATTTCCCCAGCCTCCTCGTAGAACATACCCCTTAGCTCGGGGACTAGTCTTTTTTGCAACCTTTGCACTTTTTTACCCTTTAGGCTTTAAAATGGGGGTTTCCCAAAACTGGTCCCTGCCTCCAGTATGGGCCTCCGTACACAGTTTAAAAGTCCTGAACGATTCTTTTTAAGATGTGGGAATCCCCTTTTTGGTTTTTAGGCGCCCATATCCCCAAATGTGGCCCCGTTCCCCCAGTCTATTTTTGTTTGAAGTCACCCATGATGGGGTAGTTTTGTCCTGCTCGCAGGGAGTTTTCCCTGGCCAATTCAGCCAGTGTGTCAACCATCGCTCTTTCTCTCATCATCTCTTCCCTTTGGGCCTCCTGCTTTTCCCCGGGTGGGTTTAACATAAAGAATTACCACCTTGGGATCTCCAGACGAGCTTTCCCTACTAGAAAATCTCCTGCTTCTCCTCTGTCTCCTCTCAAAGCTTCAAAATCCCACGGTTTGATCAGCAGTCCACCCCCTCCCCCCCCTTTTGTTCCCTCTGCCTTTCCTCAGGGGTCTGGATCCCATTGGGAAAAATGGCATCTTTACAAACCCGGGGTTTTTAAGCCGGAGCTATTATTCCGGGGTGTTTTTACTCTTTTTTTTGCCACTCCTCCCACTTATTTGTTATTCCATCAGCATTGGTGTACCATACCTTCAGTTGCCTTCCCCAAAATGTGTTTTTTGGGGCTTGGGGGGTGGGGGACCTGGCGGTGGACTGTGGGGGTTCTTTTGTGGGTGTTGGGGGGGGGGTTTGAGTGTGGGTTGTAGTTTGTGTTTGGGGTAGGGGTTGGTTTTTTGGGTGTTGGGGATGGTTCTTTTGTGCTTGCTCTTGTTGCTCTGCCCCTGCTCGTTTTCCTCTGCTGATTCTTTTTCCCTTTTCTCTCCTCCTAGCTCCTTTTGCCTTTTGTCCTCTCCTCAGCTGCTTCCTTCTGTTTTTTTTTCTGTCTCGGTCTAGGGAAAACCCCTTTATTTTTCCGTTTTTCAACTGGGTTTTCTTGGGGGAAATTTTGTCCAATTTTTTCGCCCTGAGAATCAGCAGGCCCTTTCCCCCCCTTTGAGTACCTTTCCCATTTTTTTGAAAATTTACAATCTCGGACATGTCTTCCACCTTTTTTTTTTTTTGAGGATGTTCTCAATCTCCTTTTTTTTTCCCGCCGCCCTTTTAGTGTGTGTCCTTCCCCCTCTCCTGCAGCACATGAATAAAAACCCTTTTCCCTCTCCTCCTCCCCCTTGCCTTTTTCCCCTGCGACTCTGGTTTTTGCCCCCCATGGCCATTTTTTCCCTTTTTTTCCCTTTTAGCCTTGGGGGCATGATCGGCCCCATTTGCCCATTTTTTCCACCCCGTTCCCCCGCTCTTACACCCTTCGCTTCTTCCCCGCTTGGTAGGCAGATACGGCCTTTGCGTGTTAACTTTCCCTTTTTTCCCGATGGGCCTTGGGTGTGGGGCCTTTTTTGGCCAAACCCCTGGGAACCTGCTTCCCCGCCTGTTTACCTCATCTTTTTGGACCTTTTTCCTGGTACTGCACCTTGACTTGAGGGGTGCTCACCCAGTTGTGCCATCTAGCTGTGGTTGCAGGGGGGAATCATAGCTCCCGGCCCGCCTCTTCACTGGCCGCCACTGGGTCATTCTCCCTGCGCCATGAGCTTTATCATACCTCTTCTTAAAAAACTATGTATGGAACATGCCTCCACTCACGCTTCCCAAACCATTCCCCTTCCCCCCACTTTGGGCTGGAAAAAAAAACCCTTAAAATCCCCGTGATTCATCGAATTTTCAACTACCAACTGTGTCCCCTTTTTTGCTGTGTCCCATCTCTGGAACATTCCCGTCTCTTCCAATTTAAAATTCCCCCCATTTTATAGGGTTAAAATGCCCTTTCCATTCCCCCTGGGCCTCCAGTGTCGTCAGGTCGATTTCCCCAACCTCTCCTCGTAGGACATACCCCCTTTGCTCCGGGGCTAGTCTTGTTTCAAACCTTTTCACTTTCACTTCTTTACGTGTTGGCAAGATGTGGGCCCCAAAAAGGTTTCATACTCAGTAACCCAACGTACTGTGTTTGTGTGTGGGGTGTGTGTGGTGTGTGTGTGTGTTTAAGTGTGTGTTGTACTACCTAATTGTACTCACCTTTAAATTTTGGTTTTGGGGGCCCCCGGGCTCCCTGGCCCCCCCTCTTCACTGACGCCATTTGGGGCCTTTCTCCCCGCCCTGGAAACTTTTGACCCCCTGTCTTAAAAAAAATGTATGGTTCCTGCCTTTCCCTTACATCACTTGCTTGGGCTATTCCACTTCCTGACTACTCAATGGCTGAAAAATACTTTTCCCTTTAAACATCCCTTTTCTAACTATCTTCAACTTCCCAAATTTTGACCCTTGTTTTTGTGTCCCCCTTGGGAAAATCCTGTCTATACCACCTTGCCCCATTTCCGGGATTTTTTTGATGTTTTTAGCTTCCCCCCGCTTTTCCCCCAGTTTTTGTCCCGGCCGATTTCCTTTAACCCTTTTTCGTAAGGACATTCCCCCTTTAAATCTGGAACTAGCCTTGTCGCAAAACCTTCCCCTTTCTCAATTTTTGAGTGCTTGACCCGGGAAGGTTTTCCCAAAATGGGTTTTTATATTTAGATGGGCCCGAATACACAGTGTACAGTGTCTTTATCGATTTTACTAAGATTCGGAACCATTTCAGGCCCCGTCGTCCGTTAATGCAGAAATTTTCGTTATGGGGCCTTTTGGGCCCGGGGGTTTAAAACTCACCCAAAACTTTCTCCTTTTGGGAGGTTTGCAGTCTTTTTTTCCACCTAGCCTATACTGTGTTTCCCGGGCTTTTTGCCCTTTCCCCGATCTTCATGACTTTTCATTTGGCGGGGGGTTTAAAATTTGAGGGTTCTGGACCCGGTGTCCAGCATGTCCAGGCCCTTTGAAGTCCGCCCCAAACCCCATCTGTTTTTCTTTTCCTCATTAACCACTCGTTCCCCCGGGAAAAGAGACACTTCTGAGTCTATCCCCCTCCGTCATGTCATTCACATAAACCAAAAAAAAGCACTGGTCCTTTGGGCTGACCCGGGCCCCGCTGGAATTTCTACTGTGATCAGAAATGACCCGTTGTTTCCTCCCCGGGGCAGGTATTCTCTGATCAAAAGGGTGCCCACCCCGTTATACCCGGGCCCGATCCTCTAACTTCTGTACTAATTTTCTTATGAAAGGGAAATGGTTTAAAACCTTCCTGCATTCCAAGAAAATGCAATCAACCCACCCCTCTCTCCCCGTGGCTTATTTTTTACTTTGTCAAGAACTCCAGAAGGTTTTTGGGAAAAGGGTTTGGGCCCTTCCCCGAACCGTGCTGGTTTTGTTTTTTAAGTTTTTTGGGATTCCCGATGTTTCCCTTTTTCCTCCTGATTATCTTTCCATTACTTTGCACACTTTGTGGAAAATGACATTTGGGCTATAGTTTAGTGTCTGTGAGGGGGTTTTGTTTGGGTGTGTGTATACACATAAACATAGATATATTAAAGTTTTCAAATTTTTAAAACAAAAGAGTGCAAAATTTCCAAAACCCCTTTTTTGGGGGAAAAAAAAATAGAATTTTTAATTGTGGGGTACCAAAAAAAAAGGTTATTTTTAAAATTCAACCAACATTGTTGCCAGTGGTTAAAAGTTACTGAGTACTGGAAATTGAGTACGGAAAACTGTTAGGAATGATAGCCGACCAGGTGTCTGAGTTTTTGTTCACTGCACTGAACATCACCGTGTACCGATCAAGCAAACATACTAAACTAGATGTTTTCCATAGTCCCAATTTATGTGCCTCAATGCCACTGGAATAGTGCAGAGTGCAGGTGTTGATATGCTGTTAAATATTAGCTTGTAAATGAAGGTAACCAGGAGCAGCATTCACAGATCATCACATGGAAACTAATATTCAAATTTCTTCGATATAAATGAAAAATTAGGACATACCTAGCTCAGTCTTAATTCAAATCTTCCAAAGAAACCAAAGAAAGCAATATCCAAAAAATACATAAGCACATTAAGTTTGAAGCAGCTCAGATTGCATTGTCAAGTAATCAGCATAGAAAAGTTGAATCTAATTAACACTAGGGAAATTTTCGCATGAAAAGCAGTATTTATATTTTTCCACTTCCAAATAGCAAATTGGGACTTACACATGTCAAAAAACAATCCAAACATTTCTTTAAAACTGACTAGCATTTAAGAAGTACAGTAAGTCTTATGTAAATTTCGTGAATACATAACAATAATTTCCTTCACAATGGTCTTGGGGGATATACCAATGTTATCCCACACAAAATAAACATTAAGTTGATTTAATCTTGAATAACCATTTAGTTAAAATGATATTTCTGACCGGAAGCGACATTCCCCAATCCTTCCTCAGAAACCAGTTTGATTAAAAACTGACAAACAATAACTCACACAATTTAACATCAACTTTTTTCATTTGAGGAAAACGGGCAGAAATAAAAGTTTTAAAACTGATCACAAGATGCATTTTTCAGCTGCGCCGAGAATTCAGGAAAACTTGTGCCTACACAGCCTAGATGCACGAAACAGTCCATTCATTTCATAAGATACACCAGCCACTGAATACTGATGTCATTCAGATAAAACAGTAGGGTTATATAGTACCTGTGACACTGGAGGATTCAAATTGATCCAAGCAAGGAAAGTGAGTCCAGTTAGTTGGATCAAGAGTCTCTACTAATAGTACAACAAGGTTAAATATTAAATACCATTTTGAGATTGAAAAGAGAAAATAACATCTACACACTGTATTACATATACCGACCTACAACACTGTTGTAACTGTAACGACCACAGAGGAGACTGTCTCCAAGCATCACAGAGAAACAACTTTTGGGAAATCCCGTGTAACACTGTACAGGTCACCCACGCATGCAGGTAGTCGGCTGAATCTTACCAAAGATACATTACACGGGGGTTAAACAAATTTAAGGCCTATTGAATAAGGAGTTCTCAAGTAATAAACGTTTGAGAAACCAAAAGAAAATATTGTAAAATGTTTCGAAAAAAATAAAAGTCTTCCCCCTTTAAATTATAAAAAATTATAAAACTGAGGGTTTTTATATTTTAATTATTTTTTTTCATTTATTTTCTATTTAAAATTTCCAAAACCAGGGAAAAAAAATATTAGAGTTTTTAAAAACCATTGTGATAAAAATTTGGGAGTAAAGACTAAAATTTAAAAGAAAACTGTTTTTATTAAATACATCCCTTTAGGTTTTAAGGGGTAAAAAAATCATTCCCTAGTTATTACATGGGAAAAAATTTTCTTAACAGAATTGTCGAATTAAAATTTAAATGATCAAGGGACACATTGTGGTTTTTTAAAGAAGAACCCCACAGGGGGCCCCGACAGACAGGGAGAAAACCCGCAAAAGGGGGGAAACCAGACAGGGAGAACCCAGACAGAGGAGAACCCAGACAGGGAAGAAACCAGACAGACAGAGGAGAACCCAGAAGGGAAAAACCCCGAAGAAGAGGAAACCCAAAGAAGGGGGAACCCAGAAGGGGGGATTCCAGAAGAATGGGAAAAAAAAAAGACAAGGGGGAACCCAGAGAGAGACAAAGAACCCGACAGGGAGAACCCCGACAGGGAGAACTAGAGGACAGGGGGGAACCAGGAAAAGGGAAAACCCCGAAAGACAGGGGGGAACCGAAAGAAAAAGGAAAAACCCCGACAAAAAAGGGAAAACCCAAAAAGAAGGGGGGCCCCAAAAACAGGGGGGAAAAAGACAGACAGGGAGAACCCAGACAGGGGGGATCCT
>WNWK01026929.1:22500-26847 GCA_009830355.1 Cherax destructor | reverse complement strand
GAGGAAAAGGGTTAAGACATAAAACCGACATAAAAAAAATTCCCGAGGAATAGATAAGGTGGACAGGGCAAGATGTTCCAGAGAGGGACACAGAAACAAGGGGTCAAAATTTGGGAAGTTGAAGACTCCTAGGGAGTAAAAGGGGATTTGGAAGTATTTCTTCAGTCATAGATTTTGTCAGGAGTTGGAAATTGAAAGCGACATAGTGGGGCAGAAAAAAACCTTGTTTTAAAAGACTAGGTTTGAAAAAGCTCATAGACAGGGGGGAGAGAGGACCTAGTAGCAATCAGTGAAGAGGCGGGGCCAGGACTATGTTTCGCCCCTGAAACCACAAATAGGTGAGTACAAATGGGGTGATACACACACACACACACTCCACACACACCCCACACACACACACCTCACACACACAAAACACACACAGATTCCCCAAACCAGTAGCCTTTTTTCCGCCTCCCGGAACACACTTTATATGCTAAAGGGGTAATGGGGACGTGAGGCATTTTGTCCCTGGGGAAGGAGGGAGTGTACTCAACCCAATGTGGTGCAGGGCGCCACCAAGTGTATAATACAGCAAGTGAAAAATTTCCCAACAGAGGTATAACACCCAGTGTATACCCGGCAGATGATGTTACAATAAGGGAAGCTACAGAAAGGTTTTTGTATAATACAGAAAAGGGGTTTTTTTAACGGGGGATAACAAGGCATGTGGCGTTACAGCAAGTGTATAACATGGCTGTGGCGTTACAGAAAGGGTGTATAACATGGCAAGTGGCGTTACAGAAAATTAAAATTAGGGAAAGTGGCATTTGGCAAGTGTAAAAAACATGGCAAGTGGCGTTACAGCAAGTGTATAACAAGGCATTTTGGCGTTACAGAAAATTAAAATAACATGGCAAGTGGCGTTACCAAGTGTATAACACAGAAAAGGGGGTATTACAACAACTGTATAACACAGTAAGGGGGCGGTTACAGTAAGTGTTTTCCCCACCCAAGTGGCGTTACAGCAAGTGTATAACACAGCAAGTGGCGTTACAGAAAGGGTGTATAACACAGAAAGGTGGCGATTAAAACAAGTGTATAACACGGCAAGTGGTATTACAGCAAGTGGCGTTACAGCAAGTGTATAACATGGCAAGTGGTTCATCAAGTGTATAACATGGCAAATTGGCGATTACAGCAAGTGTAAAATTTTGAAGTGGTAACCGGCAAGGGGGAAAACCCAAGTGTAAACATGGCAAGTGGCGTTACATCAAGTGTATAACATGGAAAAGTGGCGTTACTCAGGGTGTATAACATGGCAAGTGGCGTTAACAGGGGTGTATATCCAGCAAGGGGGAAATTCAAAAAGTGTATAACCACCCAAGTGGTATTAAAACAAAGTGGCGTTACAGAAAATTTAAAACCCGGCAAGTGGCGTTACAGCAAGTGTATAACATGGCAAGTGGCGTTACATCAAGTGTATAACATGGCAAGTGGCGTTACATCAAGTGTATAACATGGCAAGTGGCGTTACAGCAAGTGTATAACACAGCAAGTGGCGATTACAGCAAGTGTATAACACAGCAAGTGGTATTACAGCAACTTTATAACACAGCAAATGGTATTACAGCAAGTGTATAACACAGCAAGTGGCGATTACAGCAAGTGTATAACACAGCAAGTGGTATTACAGCAAGTGGCGTTACAGCAAGTGTATAACATGGCAAGTGGCGTTACAGCAAGTGTATAACATGGCAAGTGGCGTTACATCAAGTGTATAACATGGCAAGTGGCGATTACAGCAAGTGTATAACACAGCAAGTGGTATTACAGCAAGTGGCGTTACAGCAAGTGTATAACACAGCAAGTGGCGTTACAGCAAGTGTATAACATGGCAAGTGGCGTTACATCAAGTGTATAACATGGCAAGTGGCGTTACAGCAAGTGTATATCACAGCAAGTGGCGATTACAGCAAGTGTATAACACAGCAAGTGGTATTACAGCATGTGGCGTTACAGCAAGTGTATAACACAGCAAGTGGCGTTACAGCAAGTGTATAACATGGCAAGTGGCGTTACATCAAGTGTATAACATGGCAAGTGGCGTTACATCAAGTGTATAACATGGCAAGTGGTATTACAGCAAGTGTATAACACAGCAAGTGGTATTACAGCAAGTGTATAACACAGCAAGTGGTATTACAGCAAGTGTATAACACAGCAAGTGGTATTACAGCAAGTGTATAACACAGCAAGTGGTATTACAGCAAGTGTATAACACAGCAAGTGGTATTACAGCAAGTGTATAACACAGCAAGTGGTATTACAGCAAGTGTATAACACAGCAAGTGGTATTACAGCAAGTGTATAACACAGCAAGTGGTATTACAGCAAGTGTATAACACAGCAAGTGGTATTACAGCAAGTGTATAACACAATAACACTGTGTGTCTGGTACACAACACCAAAACAAGTTAATGAATAAGACATGTACAACATGTGTCACATTCATCAACAGGCAAAACATCTGCAATAAAGACTCACAGGTATTACACACACGTGTGTGTCTTTACTGATGACGCAGTGAGTTGTTACCAAGAATGGTATGGCAACTTACCGTATTTTCCGGCGTATAAGGCGCACAAGTATATGAGACAGAAGACGATGTTACCAAGCAGTGGTAACGTAACATTAGTAAACAACTGCTAAAGTGTAACCCAAAACCTGCCCTTGACCCTGATCTTGAGCATATAAGGCGCAGGCTGTTTTTTCAAGATTTTTATGGGAAAAAAAAAATCAGGTTTTATATGACGAAAAATACGGTACGCAAGTGTTGATGAAACTACAAAACACAACAGAAATATGAAATGTTCCTTAAATTACGTTACGCCTGTACGGAAGGCGTATGAGTTAGTAGATTACCTGGTTCTACGGAAATTGTTGAGGCCCTTAATCAATATATAAGACACAGTAAAACAAATATGAGGTGCAAATACTTGCCCAGAAAATTGGTACACTTTGAGCGTAGTAAAAGAACCTCCTGTGTTTATGTTGGGGAACACTAGTTAATTACACTGAAACTAGTGGAACACAACCTAACCTAAACCAAACAGAGAAACCCTACTTGCTGGATCAAGAACACATACACCGTGAAGTGTATGTCTTCTTGACATACACCGTGAGTTGTATGTTCCTCAGTGTACTTATGCTAAGACATTACTTCGATCCCTGTTTTAGGTATTAAAGAATCGTCGAGAGTTGACACGCAGCCTTAATGGCATATATGAAAGGAAGGATGGGGTGTCGTATGTTGACCGCGAGGTGTAATCTCGCCCTAATATGCCTTCTGCTGTTCTATTATTTTCAAAGTTCCTTGATAATGTGAGAAATCACGAAAGCGTTTGGAAGTTCACTACTTTTTCACAGTGACTGTTTTCCATATTGTGATATCACCTGTTAACTGTGACCTTATTGCATATATATATATATATATATATATATATATATGTCGTGCCGATTCGGTAAAACTTGCGATTTTGGCTTAAATAGCAACGCTCTTCTTGCCATATAAGACAAGTGAAAATTTGTGTATGCAATAATTTCGCCAAAATCATTCTGAACCTAACGAAAAAAATATATTTCGTTGTGCTTGTTTATTATTAAATTAATGTTAACGTATCTAAAATATATTTAGTTGGGTTAGGCTAAATTAAATTGCGCTTGTTGTAATAAGGTTAGGTAGGTTTTCAAAGTTTCTCTTGGTACAAAATTATAAATTCTTACATTAACATAAATGAAAAACAAATATCTTTAAACGTATAGAGAAAATTTTAGAAAGGACTTAATTTTAGATGAGTTCTTGCTAATTGACCAGTTTTACCTAATCGGCACGACATATATATTTATATATATATATATATATATATATATATATATATATATATATATATATATATATATATATATATATATATATATTTATTATTTTTATTTAACACATCGGCCGATTCCCACCATGGCAAGGTGGCCCGAAAAGAAAAACTTTCATCATCATTCACTCCATCACTGTCTTGCCAGAAGGGTGCTTTACACTACAGTTATAAAACTGCAACATTTACACCCTCCTTCAGAGTGCCGGCACTGTACTTCCCATCTCCAGAACTCAAGTCCGGCCTGCCGGTTTCCTGAATCCCTTCATAAATGTTACTTTGCTCACACTCCAACAGCACGTCAAGTATTAAAACCATATGCCTCCATTCACTCCTATCAAACACGCTCACACATGCTTGCTGGAAATCCAAGCCCCTCGCACACAAAACTTCCTTTACCCCCTCCCTCCAACCTTTCCTAGGCCGACCCCTACCC
>WNWK01026929.1:0-12500 GCA_009830355.1 Cherax destructor | reverse complement strand
GTATCTTCAATGTCGAAACATTTCGCTCGCGTAGCGGGTTTCTTCAGTTTAATAGAAATTTGACTATCGTGTTATACATAAATCTTAACCAGTCCGTCTGATCCACTGATCCTAGAGTAGGAGTCTCTGATCCTAGAGTAGGAGTCTCTGATCCTAGAGTAGGAGTCTCTGATCCTAGAGTAGGAGTCTCTGATCCTAGAGTAGGAGTCTCTGATCCTAGAGTAGGAGTCTCTGATCTTAGAGTAGGAGTCTCTGATAATAGAGTAGGAGTCTGATCCTAGAGTAGGAGTCTCTGATCCTAGAGTAGGAGTCTCTGATCCTAGAGTAGGAGTCTCTGATCCTAGAGTAGGAGTCTCTGATCCTAGAGTAGGAGTCTCTGATCCTAGAGTAGGAGTCTCTGATCCTAGAGTAGGAGTCTGATCCTAGAGTAGGAGTCTCTGATCCTAGAGTAGGAGTCTCTGATCCTAGAGTAGGAGTCTCTGATCCTAGAGTAGGAGTCTCTGATCCTAGAGTAGGAGTCTCTGATCCTAGAGTAGGAGTCTGATCCTAGAGTAGGAGTCTCTGATCCTAGAGTAGGAGTCTCTGATCCTAGAGTAGGAGTCTCTGATCCTAGAGTAGGAGTCTCTGATCCTAGAGTAGGAGTCTCTGATCCTAGAGTAGGAGCCTCTGATCCTAGGGTAGGAGCCTCTGATCCTAGGGTACTACACAGGGAGAAACGTTGTCTCAATATGGGCTGGTTTCACAATGTGTCTTTAAGACGCAGGCTGCATAACAACCTTCTGCCGAGTGTCGATGTTTTGCTCTGAAGAGAGCTTTATCAGGGCGAAACATTGTCACAATTAAACCTTCTTTTTGAAACGAGTTCCTTTTCTGCAGCGGCCGCCAACGTGGTGATGCTGCAATTGACTGCAGGAGGCTCTCTGACAGCCGCTGGTAAGACTGAGAGCCAGGCACCAGTGCCTACACTTGTGTCAACACTCCAGCTACCTTAGTTTCCCCTCGTGACTCTTACCCCTCTGACCTCTCACCATTTCCTCCCTAAAAGCTTTGCCCTTGTTTGCTGCTTACTTTATTTTTGTTTGTCTTGCTTGTCTGCTTGTCGACCCAGACAGCTTGTATGTGCGTGCGTGTGTGTGTGTGTGTGTGTGTGTGTGTGTGTGTGTGTGTGTGTGTGTGTGTGTGTGTGTGTGTGTGTGTGTGTGTGTGTGTGTGTGTGTGTGTGTGTGTCCGATCTCTCTGGCCTCGTCAGAATTTCAGAGAGATCAGAGAGAGAGAGATCTGACAGGGAAAGAAAGAAAGAGCGAGACAGCGAGACAGCGAGACAGTCGCATCTCTAACTAAGGACTCAATGTACGTGCGTTGAAGCTGTACAAACTAGTGGTAACTTGACAGCAAATTAAGCTTTGAGGAATAAATGATACCTAAGGTAGGTCTAGATTGCTTAGAAACTTTGAGAAGGCCCAGGAGCTTTAGTTCAATAAAACATCTAAAGCTCTTTGAGGTCCTGAAGGTCAAGTAAGCTTTAATTCAATCCACTGTATACATTATTATTTTTCCTCTCCTGAGTGATTGGCATCGTCGTAGAGGCCCAGGAGCTTTAATTCAATAGAGCGTGAGGATTGTCTGGGGTGGATGAAGGACTCTACTAAAGGAAAGTCCAGGAGCTATAGTCCTCCCTCCCAAAAAAGAAAAGTTGTTCACTGGCGTTCATAAATATTACGGTTAACAGTTAATCTGAGAAGCTCTTCAACGCTAATGAAATTTCTGGATCAGAAAGATGTAATTAAACCATGTTACTATATACCCATGAATTAGTTAACACAGCAGGGGATCTATCCTGGGACTAACCCATGAATTAGTTAACACAGCAGGGGATCTATCCTGGGACTAACCCATGAATTAGTTAACACAGCAGGGATCTATCCTGGGACTAACCCATGAATTAGTTAACACAGCAGGGATCTATCCTGGGACTAACCCATGAATTAGTTAACACAGCAGGATCTATCCTGGACTAACCATGAATTAGCTAACACAGCAGGGGATCTATCCTGGGACTAACCCATGAATTAGTTAACACAGCAGGGGATCTATCCTGGGACTAACCCATGAATTAGCTAACACAGTAGGGGATCTATCCTGGGACTAACCCATGAATTAGTTAACACAGCAGGGGATCTATCCTGGGACTAACCCATGAATTAGTTAACACAGCAGGGGATATATCCTGGGACTAACCCATGAATTAGTTAACACAGCAGGGGGATCTATCCTGGGACTAACCCATGAATTAGTTAACACAGCAGGAGGATCTATCCTGGGACTAACCCATGAATTAGTTAACACAGCAGGGGATCTATCCTGGGACTAACCCATGAATTAGTTAACACAGCAGGGGATCTATCCTGGGACTAACCCATGAATTAGTTAACACAGCAGGGGATCTATCCTGGGACTAACCCATGAATTAGTTAACACAGCAGGGGATCTATCCTGGGACTAACCCATGAATTAGTTAACACAGCAGGGGGATCTATCCTGGGACTAACCCATGAATTAGTTAACACAGCAGGGGGATCTATCCTGGGACTAACCCATGAATTAGTTAACACAGCAGGGAGATCTATCCTGGGACTATCCCATGAATTAGTTAACACAGCAGGGGGATCTATCCTGGGACTAACCCATGAATTAGTTAACACAGCAGGGGATCTATCCTGGGACTAACCCATGAATTAGCTAACACAGCAGGGGATCTATCCTGGGACTAACCCATGAGTTAGCTAACACAGCAGGGGATCTATCCTGGGACTAACCCATGAATTAGTTAACACAGCAGGGGGAATCTATCCTGGGACTAACCCATGAATTAGTTAACACAGGGGAATCTATCCTGGAACTAACCCATGACTTAGTTAACACAGCAGGGGAATCTATCCTGGGACTATCTCATGAATTAGTTAACACAGCAGGGGGATCTATCCTGGGACTAACCCTTGAATTAGTTAACACAGCAGGGGGAATCTATCCTGGGACTAACCCATGAATTAGTTAACACTGCAGGGGGATCTATCCTGGGACTATCCCATGACTTAGTTAACACAGCAGGGGAATCTATCCTGGTACTAACCCATGAATTAGTTAACACAGCATGGGATCTATCCTGATACTAACCCATGAATTAGTTAACACAGCAGGGGGAATCTATCCTGGTACTAACCTCATGGATTAGTTAACTTAGCAAGAGGAATTTGTACTCTTACTAACCCATGAATTAGTCAACATATCAGGGGGAATCAAGTTCTCGTGCTAACCCATGAATTAGTCAACAGAGAAGGTGGAATCAATCCTGCTACACACCCATGAATTAGTTAACATAGCTGGTGGAGTCCATGCTGCTAAACACCCATGAATTTGTAAACATAGGTAGAGCCTGTGCTGCTACTCACCCATGAATTTGTAAACATAGGTAGAGCCTGTGCTGCTACTCACCCATGAATTTGTAAACATAGGTAGAGCCTGTGCTGCTACTCACCCATGAATTTGTAAACATAGGTAGAGCCTGTGCTGCTACTCACCCATGAATTATCTAACACAGCAAGAAGAGTTAACGGTGCTGAGAGATTCATTCACATAACTGAATCATGAATTATCCAAATTTCAGAGAGGTTAATTTTTTTTTTTTTTTTTTGCAACAAACATAGCCTTACGTAGATTAGCAAAATGTAGCGTACTGTAACATAGCCAAGTGCACCCTAACGTAACGTCACCTAACGTAACGTCACCTAACGTAGCGTCACCTAACGTAAGCGTACTTCAATTTCAATAATGTAATAAATTACCGTCTACCTGACCAGCCTTAGAATTTGTTGAAATAGATTTTTCATCTTTCATTTTTAAGATAGATTAATCGCTTATTTTTAAGATAGATTAATCGCTTATTTTTAAGATAGATTAATCGCTTATTTTTAAGATAGATTAATCGCTTATTTTTAAGATAGATTAATAGCTTATTTTTAAGATAGATTAATCGCTTATTTTTAAGATAGATTAATAGCTTATTTTTAAGATAGATTAATCGCTTATTTTTAAGATAGATTAATAGCTTATTTTTAAGATAGATTAATCGCTTATTTTTAAGATAGATTAATCGCTTATTTTTAAGATAGATTAATCGCTTATTTTAAGATAGATTAATAGCTTATTTTTAAGATAGATTAATCGCTTATTTTTAAGATAGATTAATCGCTTATTTTTAAGATAGATTAATAGCTTATTTTTAAGATAGATTAATCGCTTATTTTTAAGATAGATTAATCGCTTATTTTTAAGATAGATTAATAGCTTATTTTTAAGATAGATTAATCGCTTATTTTTAAGATAGATTAATCGCTTATTTTTAAGATAGATTAATAGCTTATTTTTAAGATAGATTAATCGCTTATTTTTAAGATAGATTAATCGCTTATTTTTAAGATAGATTAATCGCTTATTGAAACTTTTAAATTGATCGAAAGATTTTTGTTTAATTCCATGGGTATGATTTAATTTTTAAAATAATTATGGTTGGTAAAAAAATCCCAGTTGGGAGTATTTAGGTTTGACAAGGACTCTTAAATTAATTACTCTAACTATCGTAATTAATGTAGCGTTGACTAATACCTTGTGCCATCCACAAGCTCTATTCTTTCCATAACTAATATAAAATATCTAGAAATTCTAGGAATTCTGCTGCAGGGAGACCAATTATTTTTTACATTGGATAGAATATATATATATATATATATATATATATATATATATATATATATATATATATATATATATATATCTGTGTGTGTGTTTCTCACCTAATTGTGGTTCCAGGGGTCGAGTGACAGGTCCTGGCCCCGCCTCTTAACTGGTCTCTACGTAGTCACTCACTCCCTGCTCCGTGAGCTTTATCATACCTCTACTTAGAGCTATGTATGGATCCTGCCTCCACCACCTCACTTTCCAGACTATTCCACTTCCTGACCACTCTGTGACTGAAGAAATACTTCCTAACATCCCTGTGACTCATCTGAGTCTTCAACTTCCAACTGTGTCCCCTTGTTGCTGTGTCCCATCTCTGGAACATCTTATCTCCGTTCACTTTGTCGATTCCTCTCAGTATATATGTGTGTGTGTCAGTATATATATGTGTGTGTCAGTATATATGTGTGTGTCAGTATATATGTGTGTGTCAGTATATATGTGTGTGTCAGTATATATGTGTGTGTCAGTATATATGTGTGTGTCAGTATATATATGTGTGTGTCAGTATATATATGTGTGTGTCAGTATATATATGAGTGTGTTTGTGGTTGGAGGAGCAGCCTGAGTGACTTGTGTCTACCTCAGACTGTCAAGGAAACATCAAGGTTGCCTCAGTAGCGGTAAGACAAGCCAAAAATCTCACTGTCAGGAAAATTTAGGCTGTCTGTCGGAGGTACATCTTAGAGCAAGTGGCTGCTGTGTGTCCTGCGTGTCCTGTGTGTCCTGTGTGTCCTGTGTGTCCTGTGTGTCCACACACACACACACACATCTCAATAACATTCACAAATCACATTAATTCACAGTCAGAGAAATAAAAAAATACACTAATCTTATGTCAGCTTCAATTGGATAAAAAAACAACAGAATAAAAATAAGCCTGAAAATTAATAACTTAAAAGAACTTTTATCAAATATGTAATTATTTTCTCATTGATTACTTTTATCAAAATCTATTACAGTAAATTACATTGGCCTTTTTTTCATGGTTAATTAATTGTAAAGCGATGAATGATTACTTTCTTTGTAATATTTTTGTATGACTACAACAACAATAATAATAATAATAATAATAGTAATAACAATATTAATAAAAATGATGATGATAATAATAATAATAATAATAATAATAATAATAATAATAATAATAATAATAATAATAATAATAATAATAATAATAATAATAATAATAACAATAATAATAACAATAATAATAATGTGCCTCTCTTATTCGTAGGTAATCTCAGTGTTCCTGCTCGCTTATTGTCTCCTGTTGTTCTTTTCCTTCCGTATTCAGCTTCACACACCACTCGTCCCATCTCTCCCTCCCATTCCTTACCCTTCTGTCCCTTCCGTTTCCCTCCCTCTACACCCCCTCTCCATTCTCTTCTCCCTATTCCTACCACAACCCACGTCATTACTCCATCCTCTCTCTCTCTCTCTCTCTCTCTCTCTCTCTCTCTCTCTCTCTCTCTCTCTCTCTCTCTCTCTCTCTCTCTCTCTCTCTCTCTCTCTCTCTCTCTCTCTCTCTCTCTCTCTCTCTCTCCCTCTCTCTCTCTCTCTCTCTCCTCTCTCTCTCTCTCTCTCTCCCACGCTCGCTGTTTACTCTAATGTTTTCGGAATGTTTCTCCACCAGACTCTCGGATACTCGCGCTAATGAAAGACGGATGTGAAAGGATATGTTCTTTTACCAGCTGAAATCTGCTTCACAGCTCCTGACTGTGTCTCCTACCTCCTGGAATTCCCCTTCACGGCAGCTGACTGTGTCTCCTGCCTGTTGAATTCCCCTTCACAGCTACCTGACTGTGTCTCACTTATAATAATAATAATAATAATAATAATATATATATATATATATATATATATATATATATATATATATATTATAAGTGAGGGTGGTTTGCGTGTCACTGTCATAGTGGTCAGTGACAAGACCACGTCAGTTAGTGAGCAGTGAATTTCAGGAGGTAGGAGACACAGTCATGTGTTGTGAAGGGAAATTTCAGGAGGTAGGAGACACAGTCAGGTGTTGTGAAGGGGAATTTCAGGAGGTAGGAGACACAGTCAGGTGTTGTGAAGGGAAATTTCAGGAGGTAGGAGACACAGTCAGGTGTTGTGAAGGGGAATTTCAGGAGGTAGGAGACACAGTCATGTGTTGTGAAGAGAAATTTCAGGAGGTAGGAGACACAGTCAGGTGTTGTGAAGGGGAATTTCAGGAGGTAGGAGACACAGTCAGCTGTGTCAATAATTTTTTTTTCTAAGATTGTCTTCTATACGCTTTGTCATTAATTTTTATAAGACCCGCTTATAATACCCGCTTATAAGACATGCTGATAAGACACGCTTATTCTTCGCTTCTCTTTATTAACAATTTTCTTATCGTTGTCTTCAATACGCCTCGTCAAAACTTTCATCAAGACAATTCTCGATACGATTTGCCCCATCCCCAATTTTCTTGTACAGTGAAAAAGAAAATTTTTTTTTTGACCCTCGGTTAACGAAAAAAATTCATTGCAGAAGCCTGCTCAAGTGCCATTACCGAACGAATTTACGTCCTTAAGAAATAATGTCATGTAGGTTAGTCTATTTCAGACCCCCAAAACTACACTTCCACAAGAACTTACAAAATTATACTTACATAATTGCACGATTTCCGGGGTATTCGTTAACCGAGGGTCCACTGTATATTTCGTCTCTTTAATAAGTCAAAGGAGAGACACTTACTGAATATATTTCCGGGTCTTGATTCACTCAGGAGCCAGAGGAGAGTGTAAGCGAAATACAGATAATGAATTTCTTGAAAACTTTGCAGCCAGGGAAGTACAGGTGCGGAAGTTGGCCTAACTTAACGAGAGTGAAAATTCACACTCAAACTTCTGGTGGAAGTTTACTGGGCGGCAGTGAAGAACAGGACTGTCTTAATGCTATATTCATGGGGAAGCGCTAGACCCATAGGGGGTCACACAGCGTCTGGGGATGAGGGATTTAGACACATGAGCAACACCTGCAAGATGTTTCGCCACGCAGTGGCTTTATCAGTCCCTCAGCCTTATAGAACTATACACAGAAGACTGATGATGGGGGTTATCAGTCCCTCAGCATAGATAAACTATATAAAGAAGACGGGATAATCAGTCCCTTCAGTACCTTGATAGCAAGGGAGGTAATGAGGTTTGATCCGAGTAAGGGAGAAGAACAGCCTAAATTATTAAGATCAAGAGCCCTTCACCATATCATGTAAAAAAAAAAAAAGGTAAAATCCAGTTTAAGTATACACCAAAAAAAAATCCTCCACCAGAAAAATCCCCCCCAAAAAATAATCCGTGAAATCAGCGAAATCCGAGAATAAATCTCTCAAGGATTAGTTAAGCTATAAAAACTCAGATATTTAACCATGACAATAATATTTAACATTTCCTCACAAGATAATGAATTAGACACATGTACAACACCTGTCTCTTCATTGTCCAGCGAAAAAGATACCCATCGGCTTAATCCCTTATCTTAGATACTTAAGGTATCTTTATTTGCAGACGTTTCGCCCTCCAGTGTCTTCATCAATACAAGGGCAAGAAAAAGGTCACTCAATAGCGAATTGTAAATAGAAACCCGCCAGAAAATGCTTAGCCAAGTCGCAAGGAATATATAAACATAAGGAGAGTGAGCGAACCTTCTATTTAATGACCATGTATTCTTTGATGAGTTTGCCCTCCATATTTGCATAACTGAATTTCATGAAGGAGCACCTCAAGATTCAAGCTTCAGGTCTCAAGATTCAAGCCTCAAGATTCAAGCCTCAAGATTCAAGCCTCAAGATTCAAGCTTCAAGTTTCAAGACTAGAGCTTCAGATTCAAGCCTCAAGATTCAAGCCTCAAGATTCAAGCTTCAAGTTTCAAGACTAGAGCTTCAAGATTCAAGCCTCAAGATTCAAGCCTCAAGATTCAAGCTTCAAGTTTCAAGACTAGAGCTTCAAGATTCAAGCCTCAAGATTCAAGCTTCAAGTTTCAAGAATAGAGCTTCAAGATTCAAGCCTCAAGATTCAAGCCTCAAGCTTCAAGCTTTAAGCCTCAAGCTTCAAGATTCAAGCTTCAGTAACCAAGCTTCAAGATTCAAGCCTCAAGCTTCAGGAGTCAAGCCTCAAGGTTCAAGCTTCAAGCTTTAAGACTCAAGACTAGAGCTTCAAGCTTCTAGACTCTAAGCTTAAAGCTCTAAGCCACTACTTTCAGAAAAGAATCCAAACACTATTCTTTCCCGAGGTGAAAACCGAGTTCCTTTCATTGCTGAGATTTTTGTCGTTTTTCCCTCCCCACTAGTCTGTCTGTGTCTGTCTGTGTCTGTCTGTGTCTGTCTGTGTCTGTCTGTCTTGTCTATCAGGAAGATTTAGACAAACTTAATTCGTGGTCAGAAAAGTGGCAGATGCAGTTCAATGTAGATAAATGCAAGGTACTGAAGCTCGGGAGTGTCCATAACCCAAGCACTTATAAGTTAAATAACGTAGAACTTAGCCATACAGATTGCGAGAAGGACTTGGGGGTGATGGTAAGCAGCAACCTTAAACCAGGACAGCAATGCCTAAGCGTACGTAATAAGGCAAATAGATTACTGGGATTTATATCAAGAAGTTAAGTAAAAGGACACAAATGCAACTAATGTGACATTTTATTGTGGCAACGTTTCGCTCTTCAGGAGCTTTCTCAAGCCGCTCCTGAAGAGCGAAACGTTGCCACAATAATATGTCACATTAGTTGCATTTGTGTCCTTTTACTTAACATATTGTCGGTAATTCTACCAATATTATTACATATCAAGAAGTGTTAGCAACAGAAGTCCAGAGGTTATATTACAGCTTTATACATCATTAGTAAGGCCTCACCTAGATTACGCAGCTCAGTTCTGGTCTCCATATTACAGAATGGACATAAATTCGTTAGAAAACATTCAGCGTAGAATGACTAAATTAATACATAGCATTAGAAATCTTCCTTACGAAGAAAGATTGAAGACCCTAAAATTACATTCACTTGTAAGACGTAGAATGAGGGGAGACATGATCGAGGTATACAAGTGGAAAATGGGTATTAACAAAGGGGATATAAATAAGGTCTTGAGGATATCTCTCCAAGAGAGAACCCGCAATAATGGATTCAAGTTAGATAAGTTTAGATTTAGAAAGGATATAGGAAAGTATTGGTTTGGAAATAGGGTAGTTGATGAGTGGAACAGTCTGCCTAGTAGGGTTATTGAAGCTAGGACCTTGGGTAGTTTCAAATTTAGGTTGGATAAATTCATGAGTGAGAGGGGTTGGATTTGAGTGGGACTCGCGCATGAGTGGGTAGAATTGTCAAAGCTTATTTCTTGGGTAGCATTGAAAATTGGGTTGAGCAAATATTCTGTTAGTGGGACGGATTGTGAAGGACCTGCCTAGTATGGGCCAACAGGCCTGCTGCAGTGTTCCTCCTTTCTTATGTTCTTATGTTCTTATGTTCTAATGCTATGTATTAATTTAGTCATTCTACGCTGAATGTTTTCTAACGAATTTATGTCCATTCTGTAATATGGAGACCAGAACTGAGCTGCGTAATCTAGGTGAGGCCTTACTAATGATGTATAAAGCTGTAATATAACCTCTGGACTTCTGTTGCTAACACTTCTTGATATAAATCCAGTAATCTATTGCCTTATTACGTACGCTTAGGCATTGCTGTCTTGGTTTAAGGTTGCTGCTTACCATCACCCCCAAGTCCTTCTCGCAATCTGTATGGCTAAGTTCTACGTTATTTAACTTATAAGTGCTTGGGTTATGGACACTCCCGAGCTTCAGAACCTTGCATTTATCTACATTGAACTGCATCTGCCACTTTTCTGACCACGAATTAAGTTTGTCTAAATCTTCCTGAAGTTCTATGACATCTATGTTTGAATCAATTATCCTACCTATCTTCGTGTCGTCGGCGAATTTCTCATAAGAACATAAGAACATAAGAATGGAGGAACACTGCAGAAGGCCTACTGGCCCATACAAGGCAGGTCCTTATCAAAACCACTACCCAAGAATTTACTCCTGTACTCCGACACTAATCAAACCCAGCCCCTCCCACTCATATATTTGTCCAATCTCTTTTAAAGCCACCCAAGGTCCTAGCCTCTATCACCCTACTCGGAAGATTGTTCCACGCATCTACAACTCTGTTCGAAAACCAGTACTTGCCTATGTCCTTTCTAAATCTAAATTTATCCAATTTAAATCCGTTATTTCTGGTTCTTACTTGGTTCGATATCCTCAGTATTTTATTAATATCTCCTTTGTTTATGCCCATCATCCACTTGTACACCTCGATGATATCTCCCCTCATTCTACGTCTCCAGAAGTGGAGATTCAATGCTCTAAGTCTATCTTCATACAGGAGATTTCTTATACTGTAAATCATTTTAGTCATTCTTCTTTGTATGTTCTCAATGAATCTATATCCATCCTGTAGTAAGGAGACCAAAACTGAGCTGCATAATCCAAATGAGGTCTCACTAGTGATGTATAGAGTTGTAAAATAACTTTTGGACTTCTGTTGCTTATACTTCTTGAAATAAATCCTAGTAATCTGTTAGCCTTATTGCGCACACTTAGGCACTGTTGTCTTGGCTTTAGATTTCTGCTTACCATGACTCCCAAGTCTTTTCACATTCTGTATGATCAAGCTCAACTTCACCTAGTTTATAAATTCGAGGGATATTTTCATTACCAACGACTAGCACCTTACACTTGTCCACATTGAACTTCATCTGCCACTTTTCAGACCAAGACATTAATTTATCCAAATCCTCCTGGAGTTCATTGGTATCCTCCTCACGTTCATTGGTATCCTCCTCAAATCATATCACTAGTAATTCCCTCATCAAGGTCATTGATATATATTATAAATAACAATGGGCCTAAGACTGATCCCTGTGGAACACCACTTGTTACAAGTCCCCATTAGGATTTAACCCCATTTATGCACACTCTCTGCTTCCTATTGGTGAGCCATGACTCGATCCATGACAGCACTTTTCCCCCAATGCCATGAGCTGCCACTTTCTTTAACAGTCTCTGGTGCGGTACTCTATCAAAAGCCTTACTAAAGTCTAAATAAACAATATCGAATTCTTTATCGTGATCAACAGCCTCAAAAGCTTTACTGAAGAAGGTTAATAAATTAGATAGGCAGGAACGGCCCCTCGTGAATCCATGCTGGGTATCATTAATCAAATTATGGTTATCTAGATGGCTTCTAATAATATCAGCTATAATTGACTCTAGTAATTTGCCTACAATTGAGGTCAGGCTTATTGGGCGGTAGTTTGACGGTAGTGACTTGTCCCCTGCTTTAAAAATAGGAATTACATTAGCCATCTTCCACATATCCAGACACTACACCTGTTTAAGAGATAAATTAAAAATGTTAGATATTGGTTCACAGAGTTCCATTTTGCATTCCTTAAGAACCCTTGCAAAAGCTCATCAGGACCCGGCGATTTATTTTGTTTCAGTCGGTCCAGCTGTTTCATAATCATTTCGCTAGTGACTGTGATATTACATAATTTATCTTCTTCGGCCTCTGTAAAAATTAATTACTGGGATATTATTAATGTCTTCCTGTGTGAAAACCGAGAGAAAATAATTATTAAAAATAGAGCACATAGTTATTTTTAAGGGGACCTATCTTATCCC
>WNWK01026928.1:0-26847 GCA_009830355.1 Cherax destructor | reverse complement strand
CCTTACCGTGCAGTTTGCAAAGGTGATGGACGTCTGGAAATGACCTTTGGGGTTTTTTGAGACTCACAGTAGTCTCCCACTAGTAATATGGCTTTCGTAAGTGCCGTTCTGCCATTGCCCCCCTACTCCCTTGGATGCATATTTCGTAATCCCTTTAAATAAAACTCAGTTATCACCATCTTTTTCGATCTTAAAAGGGCTTATGACACAATTTGGAAGTATAATATCGCCCCGGGGCCCCTCCTTGGCCTTTGGGGCTCTCCATTTTCCTTAAAGCTTTCTTAACTGAAAGACGTTTGTGTCTGGGTTGTAATGAGTTTTTCCCGGACTTTTTTTCAAGCTGGTGCCCCCGGGGATGTGTTCTGAGCACCACTATTTCCCCTTCTATAAATGATCTGGCATCAGTTCTCCCATCTAACATTTGGTCATCCTTTATGTAGATGCTTTGCTATATTTTGTGCGGGTGCTGACTGTCACCTCATTGCAGTTTCCCCCACATGCCGTCAACCAATTTTCCCAATTGGGCCCCTCTCAGGGTTTAAATTTTCTGGCCAAACCTCATCAAATTACGTTTATTAGCGTTCAGTGGTCTCTGATCATCCATTGTACCTATACAGCTCCCCAAGAACGTGAACAGTCAAGTTTCTCGACCTCTTTTTGACCGTCATTGCCCTGGAAAACCCCATTACCTCTCAGAAGGCAACTTGTAAGCCGGCTGAACCCCCTAAAGCCCCTCGAAATCTTTCATGGGGGCTGATCTACTCTCCTCCGCCTGATTCAGCCTAATTTTATTGAAACTCGATTATGGTGACCAGATCTTTGGCCTGCCCTGCTACTCTTTCCAGTTTTAAATCCCATTCATCACCAGGGATTGCGTTTATGCCTTGGTGCATTTCGTTTTTCCCCCGGTTGAGAGCCTCTATGTAAACGAACATTCCATCCTTGTCCGATCGTCGTGATGCACATTGCATTCGCTATTATGTTTGCTCCCATGACCTCCACAATCCTTCCATGTATAGAATTGTCACAGATGTTAGTAGGCACTCTTTATTTGCCCGTCGCCCCTGTTAACTTCATCCCTTTTCTCTTCGTCTACATTCCCTCTTGTCTTTCCTTCAACTACCACCTTTATACATTCATGTGACATCACATAGCAAGTCGAGAGTGTCTTCCTTCATCCCAGAGCGCTAATGTAAAAGCTTGCTGTGTGAGTTCCTCGTGTAAGCGCATTTCTCCAAGATCGTCAAAGGTAACCACCAGCCAGCGTCCAGGAAAATATTCTCCCTCTACCTACACTCGCCGTTCATTCATCATGAGAGACACTATTCTGTTATAGACATTCGTGTGTGTGAGACATTTAAGCAGTGAATTTTCTTAGTGACATTTAAAGACTTGTGTTTTCAGTATTGAAAATTTATTTACATTATCTCTTACAGCTTTTTCATGTGTTCCGTGTCTCATTTTATATCTATGTTCTTTGTGTAAATTCGTACACATGCAGTAAGTACTTTGTGAATCAATTTTCTTGTCTTTGTGTGCAGTATAATACTTTTTTTCAGTTTCTCAGTGCAGTAATTGATTAATTCATTATTATTTCAGTGTTGTGATATTATTGCAGTGTTATGCATTATTAATTCCCTGTCCTTTAATTTTTCTCCCATTGCATTCCCTTGTGTTTTTATGCAGAATCTGTGAAATAGTTCCTTATTGTTTATGCCCCAGTGTTCCTAGTTGCATATTTCATTTTTCTGTGTGCCATTCAGTGTGTTCCATTAATTTTTATCCAGTGTCTCACCTGCTTTACCTCTCAACAGAATTGCTATATGTGTGTCAAGAAATAATTAATTTTTGCCATACCTGCCAACATATTTATCATTTGAGCATTCCTGTGCATAATCTCTTTGATGTTTCTGTGTTCTGCAACCAGTAAGTGTTTCCCTTGAGTTTTGTATATTGTGAAAAATTTTATTCCTGTTTTCAATAATTTCTTGAACAAATTCACTCTTAACCGTCATATTTAAAGTAAAGTAATATTCATTATTCTCTTATTTTCACTAGTTATTTCAATTAAACTAAGAGTTAAAGTGTTCATTCTCTTGTGCCCAGTGCAACATTGCTTTAATTAATGCAGTAAATTGTTTATACAATACCATACATTGTTTACACTTTAAAATTATTCTCCAGTAGTGATTACTTGCTCTGTTATTTTTGCACTCAGTTTTGTGTACTTATTCCATTTTACTCAGTGTTATCCTGACAAGTGCTAATAATTCAATGCAAGTTGTCAGCATCATAGTTAATTATTTCAGCCAGAATGCATATTAAATTCTAGTGTCATTTTCTTTTAAGAAAATTTGTTTTTCCAGTATTTTTCCAGTTCCATACAATTTATTGATTGTAATTTCCACTTTGCATTGATTTATTATTTCTCATCTAGTAATTTTGTTTGAATTCCAAAGTAGAGAGAGATCACTTTTGCCGTTAACCCATACACTATTCATATTGCCTTTTATTGCAATTTGTAAAGTAATAACTTAAATTTTTACAGTCAAAATTCAGTGAGTTTTACCTTTGTATACAGTGTACTTTAAATATTTAATCCTTTTTGCATCTAATTCAATGACTTCTTAATTTCCATTTTAACTAATTGTGTACTGTGAATATTTTATCATTCTGAATTTTACCTGAATTAGTTTTTGTGCAATTTTCATTGCAAGTATGTCACACTTACCTCAATGTAGCAATTGCATCTGCTCGAAAAATGACAGGATGGATAATGAGAACCTTCAAAACCAGGGATGCCAAGCCCATGTTGACACTTTACAGATCGCTTGTTCTATCTAGGCTGGAATATTGCTGCACACTAACTGCACCTTTCAAGGCGGGTGAAATTGCTGACCTTGAAAATGTGCAGAGAACCTTCACCGCACGCATAACTGCGATAAACCACCTCAACTACTGGGAACGCTTGAAGTTCCTAAACCTGTACTCTCTAGAACGCAGGCGGGAGAGATACATTATTATATACACATGGAAAATTCTCGAGGGCTTAGTACCAAACTTGCACACAAAAATCACTCCCTACGAAAGCAAAAGACTCGGCAGGCGATGTAACATCCCCCCAATGAAGAGCAGGGGTGCCACTAGCACGTTGAGGGACAACACAATAAGTGTCAGGGGCCCAAGATTGTTCAACTGCCTCCCAGCATACATCAGGGGGATTACCAACAAACCCCTGGCTGTCTTCAAGCAGGCACTGGACAGGCACCTCAAGTCGGTACCTGATCAGCCGGGCTGTGGTTCGTACGTTGGACTGCGTGCGGCCAGCAGTAACAGCCTGGTTGATCAGGCTCTGGTCCAACAGGAGGCCTGGTCACAGACCGGGCCACGGGGGCGTTGACCCCTGGAATTCTCTCCAGGTAGACAGTAGTGTAGCTAATGACGGCATTCAGTCCCTTAGTGTTCAAACAATTCCTGCTGAACTTCATGATAGTTATTTACCGACTGCTAGACCTACCCAGCCACAGAGTCAATATAGTTTCCTTCGTGATCCTGATAGTTTCTTACCGACTGAAAGACAGTATCTAGCTCTTGAGCAATGTGTTTGTTCTGACAGCTTGTATCAGAGAGTTATAACAGTGCTGCGGAATGTGAAGTTCAGATTCAGTCCTGATAGCTTTGTGTATTACTTATTAACGTATCCGAGTGGTCAAGACACTAGTAAAGCTGTCACTCCTGTCTGGAATCCAGTCATAATTGCACACAGGATAGTGTACTATCCCTGTGATGTCTCTTGTTCAAGTGGTAGTTCCTCTCCAGGGGACGCCTTGTTGAGTAAAGACTGTTTGAATGCCATCTCTTGTTGTCACATGCCGCCTACAGAAAGACGTCTCTGTAGCAGCTAGTGCTCACTAGAGTGTCTGTTGTTGTTGTGTTCCAGATAGTGATACCGTCCTAGTTGACAGTGATCCCTGTAAAGTAAATCGTTGTTTGTCGAGCAAGTATTATATGTTGTACGAGATAGTAGATCCGTTTCTCCCTTGCTAGTAATTAATGTTATAGTGTTACCTATTTCAACCGGGAAGAGTCCTTCCACTCCACCGAGCCTGTTCATTCCTTTCAGTAGGAAAGTAATCCTAGTAGAAGAGTATACCAGTTAGTAATTCCACAGTCACTAGTGAAAGTAGCCTTGCAGCTAGTTCACGATATACCGGGTGTTGCACACCCTGGTATGGATCGTTCTGTGAAACAAGCCAGATTGAAATACTTTTGGCCTCGTATGTCTACCGATATTACTGAGTATGTCAAGAAATGTAGTGTCTGTATGAAATATAAAGGTAATGTCACGGGTCCTAATCCAATCCATATCTTTCCTACTACTAGTGAGCCATGGGAAAGAGTTGCACTAGATCTGTTGACCAACTTCCAATGTTCCCTCAGTGGAAACAAACATCTGTGTGTGATGGTCGATCATTTCACCAGATATTGTGAGTTAGTTCCTATCCCAGATAAGACTGCCGAAACAGTAGCAAAAGCATTCAAGGAACGTATAATCTGCAGACATACCACTCCTAAGTCCTTATAACAGATAATGGAGGTGAATTTTGTACTGAGATCCTAGAAAACTTGTGTACACTATACAAGATCACAAAATCAATCATTGTTCCACACCATCCTGCCAGTAATGGGTTAGCAGAAAGAACTAATACGAAAGTCCTTGACGTTTACAGAGCTACCGTCAATCCCAATAGTGTAACCTGGGATGAAGTCATTCCTGATGTTCAATGTGCAATAAATTCTGCTTTTAACGCTTCTATAGGTGATACCCCTCATTATGCACTGTACGGTGTCGATAAGCGTTTGCCTTATGAGCTGTTATATTCCAATTCAGAACCGACTTACAATCCAGATGATTTCGTAGCAGTTCGTACCAGTCAAGCTCAGAGTGTTTTCAGACGAATTCGTGAAACACTTCATAAGTCAACAGCAGAATTTACTAGAGTAACTAATACTCGAGCCAAACCGACTAAAGTTCAAGTAGGGTCCAGAGTCATGCTGTTCAACTTTAACAAAACTTCAGCAATGCCAAAACTCGATCAAAAGTTTATTGGTCCTTATAGAGTAGTCGAACATATTAATGGCAACAAGTATAAAGTTAGAGAAATTAGTACGGGTCAGTTTAAAGAATCGCATTTAGATCATTTGAAGTTAGTATGCGATGATGATGACGAAGTCCCTGACAATCAGACAAGTGAGACAGAATCTGATAATTCTCCTGTTGCTGTTCCCTCTACCTCTAATGATCAATCAGATCAACCTGAATGTCGTTATTCGCTACGCACACGACAAGTGTTGAGAAATCCTCAAGTATCATTTGTGGATACCAGTGTAGATCCTCCTCAATCAGAAGTTGAGTTACCTTTTGTAACAGAGTTTGATCCACCCAGAGATGATAATCATACAGCCTATATCAATCTCACCCTAGCAGAGTTGGGGTTAAATGTAAATAACCTGTATAGATAAATTATGTGTAAGCGTTTAACTGTGTGTTATAATATCTACTTAGTATTATTCACAATTTTTTTTAATGTGTTCACGTTCTCTCCGAATTCTGAGAATTAACAGTATAGATTTAAGTGCACCAGATCTACCTTGTCTGTTAATCACTACCTTCTTGTAAATATATTTCCTCAGAATTCGTAGATCACATGAAGACAGCTCGATCGAACAAATTTTTTTTTATCTCTTTATCATGATTTTTCTAGAATGAGCTAATTCCGTCACAATAATATCCTTGTGAAGTATAATGTCCAACTGTTGTGTACTTTGACATTGTATAGAATCAGCTGAGAGTCGTACGCCTGTTGTCCTTGGTTTGTATAGTTGTATGTCGAGACGCCATACATAGCGTGCCCGAGCTGTACGGTTCGTATTTCTAACGGCTAAGCCATAGCTGTTCACGTGACCTCTAACCTCTGCCCATGCGACTTGTGTTAGCCAAATGATAGGCCTTCCCTTTTGAACGCAAGGGTGCCCACTCACCAGTGAGCCAGTTAAAATCGGGTAGGCATAGCAGAAGGACATAGGCATAGGCTCTCAGCTCCCATATATCCAACGCCTCATTAAACGCTACCAACAACCAAGCTCATCCTTTATTACATTACCAAATCTATGCAAAGACAAGGGGACTGTAGGGAATGTAGAGGCCCTAACAGACCACAGCAGTGCCCAGGGAAAGCTAAGAAGGGAAAATGACAGACCATAGGGCCCATGGACAACAGACAGTGAAGAGATTGAAGAAATGAAAACTGCAATGGAGGCAAGTGAATCGGATCAGGGAATGCATAGGGATATGCAGTGGGAGAATGAAAGGGAGAGATCAGTCTTTGTTTATGGGCTCCAGGAAATTGAAGGGAAACATACGAAGCAGAAGACAAGGGGTGAAAAAAGCAATTGAAAGCATCATGAAAGCAACAGATAACATGACCCAGCTGGCAAATTTTCTGAGAATAGGGGGGTTTGCACGAGGAAGAAATTGGCCAGTCAAAGTGATTTTCAAGGCAGAATCGGCTCGAAACAGGATCAAGAATCATCCTCTAGAATATTTTACATGAGCATCTAGTAAGAGTTTCTGTGTGAAATGCATTTTGTTGATTGGGCTTAGGAATGGGAATGAATAGGATTACCTGGTACTCGACAAAGCAAAACTGAGTATGTTGTAATACCATCCTCCCCAGGCGACATGGAGTTGCCCTTAGTGCTGCATCAAGTTCAAAGTTAGTGAAAGGATTGTTACATTCATCTTCCTTGCTGAGTATTTGGTAATGGTATTGTAATTACACAACATTTTCAGTCCCTTAAACAACTGCCTTCTACCATCACAGCAACTCATCAGATACTGAATGTGGGAAATAAATTACATACAGGAACCTCAACATTACCTTTCTGCAAATAATTTGATTAGAAGGAACCAAGAATGCATTATTTACAGTTGTTGTACGTCTGAGGTAGTGAGCCAGTTCAAGAAGAGAACCAAAAGGTACCTAATGAATGTAGCGACATAAAGGGAGGAGAATGAATATTTATTTTTTTAGCTAACATACATGTAAATGTAAATAACTCTTTTTATCTTATTCCTAGTATATATCCTTTATAGTATAATAACTAGTATCTACTACATTGTATAATATTAAGGTATTAATTAAAAGGACCCCAATGGAAATAAGTCACTCTGTCTGACTTTTTTGGGTTATCCTAGGTTTTCTACACATATGCTGCTATGTATGACAATCTATGTAACTGTATTTGTGTATACCTGAATAAAGTTACTTACTTACCATTATTTAATCAGAAGGAACTGTCCAAACAACTTTTAACAGTGCCACTTTGCACCAGTGCCACTTTGTACCAGTGCCACTTTGTACCTGTGCCACTTTGTGCCAGTGCCACTTTATACCAGTGCCACTTTCTGCCACTTGGCTGCTAAATGTCATTTATAATATTTTTTAATTAAACATTTTTTTTTTTTTTTGGTCAAACTTATTGAAACTTCGCCACATTAGCATTCACGTAAACTTATGAAAGTAGACCAAAAATGAACAAAATCGGACAATAAATAAAGGATCAGAGAAAAATTATTGAGGTCGCATTATCATGAGTAAGCTTCCACTGTAAACCCGTACTGGTCTTGCAGGCAAGTGTTGGCTATGAGTGTAAAGACTCCCAGGTGTAGCAAGGAGGTCAGTGAGAGGTGGCTGCAGGAGGTCTTGAAGGAGCACCTTGCTGAGAGTCATCCTGGTGGTCAACACGACGTTACTACCTTCACTATCACCCCAGGTTAGTAGTAGTGGTGGTCAACATGACGATACTACCTTCACTATCACCCCTGGTTAGTAGTAGTGGTGGTCAACACGACGTTACTACCTTCACTATCACCCCTGGTTAGTAGTAGTGGTGGTCAACATGATGTTACTACCTTCACTATAACCCCAGGTTAGTAGTAGTGGTGGTCAACACGACGTTACTACCTTCACTATCACCCCTGGTTAGTAGTAGTGGTGGTCAACATGATGTTACTACCTTCACTATAACCCCAGGTTAGTAGTAGTGGTGGTCAACACGACGTTACTACCTTCACTATAACCCAGGTTAGTAGTAGTGGTGGTCAACATGATGTTACTACCTTCACTATAACCCCAGGTTAGTAGTAGTGGTGGTCAACACGACGTTACTACCTTCACTATCACCCCTGGTTAGTAGTAGTGGTGGTCAACATGACGGTACTACCTTCACTATAACCCCAGGTTAGTAGTAGTGGTGGTTAACACGACGTTACTACCTTCACTATCACCACAGAGTAGTAGTGGAGGTCAACATGACATTACTACCTTCACTATCACCCCTGGTTAGTAGTAGTGGTGGTCAACATGACGTTACTACCTTCACTCTCACCCCAGGTTAGTAGTACTGGAAATCAATACGACGTTACTACCTTCACTATCACCTCAGGTTAGTAGTAGTGGTAGTCAGCATGACGTTACTACCTTCACTATCACCCCTGGTTAGTAGCAGTGGTGGTCAACATAACGTTACTACCTTCACTATCACCTCAGGTTAGTAGTAGTGGTGGTCAACATGACGTTACTACCATCACTATCACCCCTGGTTAGTAGTAGTGGTAGTCAACACGACGTTACTACCTTCACTATCACCCCTGGTTAGTAGTAGTTGTGGTCAACATGACGTTACTACCTTCACTATAACCCCACGTTAGTAGTAGTGGTTGTAAACACGACGTTACTATCTTCACTATAACCCCAGGTTAGTAGTAGTTGTGGTCAAAACGACGTTACTACCTTCACTATCACCCCTGGTTAGTAGTAGTGGTGGTCAACATGACGTTACTACCTTCACTATCACCCCAGGTTAGTAGTAGTGGTGGTCAACATGACGTTACTATCTTCACTATCACCCTGGTTAGTAGTAGTGGTGGTCAACACGACGTTACTACCTTCACTATCACCCCTGGTTAGTAGTAGTGGTGTTCAACATGACGTTACTACCTTCACTATAACCCCAGGTTAGTAGTAGTGGTGGTTAACACGACGTTACTACCTTCACTATCACCACAGGTTAGTAGTAGTGGTATTCAACATGACGTTACTACCTTCACTATCACCCCAAGTTAGTAGTAGTGGAGGTCAACATGACATTACTACCTTCACTCTCACCCCAGGTTAGTAGTACTGGAAATCAATACGACGTTACTACCTTCACTATCACCTCAGGTTAGTAGTAGTAATAGTCAGCATGACGTTACTACCTTCACTATCACCCCTATTGTTCATCCATTTAGGATCATTTTTGTTAGATCTAATTTCCCTACTCAGAACAAAAGTTGTCTGGGCAGCTAGAACTATGCTCTGGAAAACGTCATAGTATTGGCAACCAAAACCACCTACCTGACCCATAGTCAGGTCATCCCAATTTAGCCCACCTAGGTAATTTCTCAGCCCCATGAATTCGGCTAAGCGAAAGTCTGGAACAGAGACTTGATTGCTGTTATCTGCGTAATTCCATGATACATTAAAACTAAGTGATTTGTGATCGCTTTCCCCAAGCTCTTCATTAACTTGAAGATTATTAATTAGTGATTCATTGTTGGCAAGAACCAAATCAAGCAAGTTGCTACCTCTAGTTGGATCTGTCAAAAACTGTTTTAAAAACAATCCTGAACCCTATCAAGAAAGTCACTAGACTCAAGATTTCCTGTCACATTGTTCCAATCAATTTGTCTAAAGTTAAAATCTCCCATTAACACATTTTCATATTTAGACGCCTTATGAATTTCGTCCCATAGCAGCTTTCTGCACTCCTATCCAGGCTTGGGGGCCTGTAAATCACACCCAAAATTAATTTTTCACGACCCTCGAGAAACTGTAGCCAAACAGATTATGTGTCCGATGTTTCTAATCTTATATCTTGTCTAACACAACAATTTAAATTATCTCTGACTAACATCACCACTCCACCACCCTTCTTGTTGACCCTATCAGTGTGGAATAGTTTATAACCCTGTATGTTGCACTCGGAAGGCATTTCTCTATCTTTCAGGTTGAACCAGGTCTCTGTTATAGCAATAATATCTATATTACCTGCACTTGCAAATAATCTTAGCTCATCTATCTTATTTCTTAGACTCCTACTATTTGCATAGTAAACCTTAAGGGAGCTAGTCACTTGTTGCCCTCTACTATCTCTCTTTGTTTATTGATCAATTGCTTTGCCTTTCCTAGCAACTTTATTTTGAATATTGTCTTTTAAACATATCCCTGAGGTATCCTGGTAATATCTGCTATTTCCAACCTTAATACTACAGCCAGATTGTTTCCCACAAACACCCATACCTCTATAATCTATCAGTTTAAAGTCCTAGACAAGTCTCCAATGACCCCCTCAATCGAATTGGCTAATGCAACCACTCAAGCCCCAGAGAGATGAACCCCATCCCTTGCATACATATCACCTTTGCCATAGAATTTGTCCCAGTTATCAATGAATGGGATTGCAAGTTCCTTGCAGTACCTGTCTAGCAAGCAATTTACACCAGTTGCCCTAGACATCCATTCATTGCCCACTCCATTTCAAGGCAAATTGCTACATATGATTGGGATCCCTTCCTTAGACCTGACTACTTCTATGGCTGACCTGTATTTATCTAGTAGCTCCTGTCTCCTGCCCTTCCCAATGTCATTTCCACCAGCACTAAGACAGATAATGGGCTTGTTCCCATTACCTGACACAATATTATCCAACCTGCTGACTATGTCACCAACACCAGCTCCTGGGAGGCACACCCTCTGTCTGACCTTCCTATCTCTGTTACAAAAAGCACGGTCAATATATCTTACCTGAGAGTCTCCCACAATCAGAATATTCTTACCTTGATTAGCAGGGGAGTCAGTGGTACCTTTAACCTCACTAACCACTGAAGTACACTCGTCCTGGAGAACAGAGAATCGATTTCTAACCTTCACATCTTCTCTATTAACCTTCTTTATCTTCCTTCTTCCTGAATTGTGAACCACTTGCCACTTGAAGCGGCTGCCACTCTGTTGGTAACCTACACAGTAGTCACCTACACAGTAGTCAGTTACAAAGTTAGTTACACAGTAGTAAGTTACACAGTAGTCAGTTATACAGTTATTTGAACAGTAGTCACCTACACAGTAGAGAAATACAGAGTAGTCAGAGACACAGAAGTCATCTACACAGTAGTCAATTACTCAGTTGTCAGTTACACAGTAATCACCTACAGAGTAGTCATCTACACAGTCATTTACACAGTAGTTAGTTACACAGTCACCTTCACAGTTACACATTAGTCACACCGTCACCATCACAGTTACACAGTAGTCAGTTACAGTCACCTACTCAATAACACAGTAGTCAGTTACACAGTAGTCAGTCACATAGTAGACAGTTACACAGTCACCTACACAGTAGTTAGTTACACAGTCACCTACACAGTAGTCAGTTACACAGTAGTCACACCGTCACCATCACAGTTACACAGTAGTCAGTTACAGTCACCTACTCAATAACACAGTAGTCAGTTACACAGTAGTCAGTCACATAGTAGACAGTTACACAGTCACCTACACAGTAGTCATCTACACAATAGTCACCTACACAGTAGTCAGTTATGCAGTCACCTACACAGTAGTCAGTTATGCAGTCACCTACACAGTAGTCAGTTACACAGTAGTTACCTGGAGTATACCTGGAGAGGGTACCGAGGGTCAACGCCCTCGTGACCCGGCCTCATGGTGGATCAGGGTCTGATCAACCAGGCTGTTACTCTTGGCCGCACTCAAACCGACGTACGAGCCACAGCCTGGCTGGTCAGGTACTGACTTTAGGAGCTTGTCCAGTGCCTGCTTGAAGACAGCCAGGGGTCTACTGGTAATCCCCCTAATGTATGCTGGGAGGCAGTTAAACAGTCTTGGGCCCCGGACACTTATGGTGTTGTCTCTCAATGTACTCGTGGCGCCCCTGCTTTTCATCGGGGAATGTTGCATCTCCTGCTGAGTCTTTTGCTTTCGTAGGGAGTGATTTTCGTATGCAGGTTTGGTACCAATCCCTCCAGGACCTTCCAAGTGTATATTATCATGTATCTCTCTCGCCTGCGTTCCAGGGAATACAGATCAAGGACCTTCAATCGTTCCCAGTAATTTAGGTGCTTTATCGTACTTATGTATGCTGTGAAAGTTCTTTGTACACTCTCCAGGTCTGCAATGTCGCCAACCTTGAAGGGGGCTGTTAGTGTACAATAGTATTCCAGCCTAGAGAGAACAAGTGATTTGAAGAGTGTCATCATGGGCTTGGCATCCCTAGTTTTGAAGGTTCTCATTATCCATCCTATCATTTTCCTAGCCAATGAGGTAGATACATTGTTGTGGTCTTTAAAGGCAAGATCCTCTGACATTATCACTCTCAAGTCCTTCACATTTCTTTTTCGCTCTATTGTGTTGTTAGAATTTGTCGTATACCTTGATACATTTTTTATTTCCTTAAGTTTTCCATATATGAGTAGTTGAAATTTCTACTCGTTGAACTTCATATTGTTTTGAGTGGCCCATTTGAAGATTTGGTTGATGTCCGCTTTGTGTTTTGCAGTGTCTTCAATGGAGGTCACTGTCATGGCTATCCGTGTGTCATCCGCAAAGTAAGACACGGAGCTATGGTTTATATCTCTATGTCAGAACTGAGGATGAGGAATAGAATAGGAGCGAGTACTGTGCCTTGTGGAACAGAGCTTTTCACCGTGGCTGCCTCAGACTTTACTCTGTTTACTATTACTCTTTGTGTTCTATTTGTCAGGAAGTTATAAACCCATCTGCCAAATTTTCCTGTTATTCCTTTATCACGCATTTTGTGTGCTATTACGCCATGGTCACACTGTGAAGCTTTTCCAAAGTCTGTGTAAACTACATCTGTATTTTGTTTATCCTCAACAGCATCCAGGACCCTGTCATAGTGGTCCAGGAGCTGGGACATGCAGGAGCGACCTGCTCTAAACCCGTGTTGCCCTGGGTTGTGTAATTGATGGGTATCTAGGTGGTTGGCGATCTTGCTTCTTAGAACCCTCTCAAAGATTTTTATGATATTGGATGTTAGTGCTATCGGTCTGTAGTTCTTTGTAATTGCTTTACTGCCACCCTTGTGGAGTGGGGTTATGTCTGTTGTTTTTAGTGTGTGTGGGATGACCCCTGTGTCCATGTTCACTCTCCATAGAATGCTGAAGGCACGCGATAGGAGCTTCTTGCAATTCTTGATGAACACGGAGTTCCATGAGTCTGGGCCTGGGGCAGAGTGCATAGGCATGTCATTTATTGCCTTTTCAAAGTCTTATGGAGTTAGAATAATATCCGAGATTTTTGAGATGACCAAATTTGGCGTTTCGTTCATAAGGAATTCATTTGGATTGTCGACCCTTAGTCTGGGCAGCGGCTCGCTGAACACTGAGTCGTATTGGGAATTTAATATCTCACTCATTTCTTGGCTGTCATCTGTGTATGTCCCATCCTGCCTAAGCAGAGGCACAATACTGGATGTTGTTTTTCCATTAGATTTGACATAAGAGAAGAGGTATTTTGTTTGTTTTTCAATTTCCTTTATGGCTTTTAGTTCTTCCTGTGATTCTTGTCTCCTGTAAGATTCCCTATGAAAGCAAAAGACTCGGCAGAAGATCCAATATTCCCCCGATGAAAAGCAGGGGCGCCATGAGTACACTGAGAGACAACACAATAAGTGTCAGGGCCCCAAGACTGTTTAACTGCCTCCTTGCATACATAAGGAGGATTACCAATAGACCCCTGGCTGTCTTCAAGAAGGCACTGGACAGGCACCTAAAGTCAGCACCTGACCAAAAGGGGTGTGGTTTGTACGTCAGTTTGCATGCGCCCGGCAGTAACAGCCTGGTTGATCTGACCCTGATCCACCATGAGGCCTGGTCTCAGACAGAGCCGTGTGGGCGTTGACCCCCGAAACCTTCTCCAGGTAAACACCAGGTAAACACAGTAGTCAGTTACACAGTAGTCGGTTACACAGTAGTCAGCTACATAGTCACTTATACAGTTGTCAGTTACACAGTAGTCAGCACACAGTAGTCAGTACACAGTAGTAAGATACACAGTTACATAGGCAGTACACAGTAGTCAGTTACACAGTCAGTACACAGTAGTCAGTTTCATAGTTACACAGTCAGTTACACAGTCAGTGCACAGTAGTCAGTTACACAATACACAGTAGTCAGTTTCACAGTCAGTGCACAATAGTCAGATATACAGTGGTCAGTAAACAGTAGTCAGTTACACAGTACACAGTAGTCAGTTACAAAGGAAACAGTAGTCAGTTACATAGGACACAGTAGTCAGTTACACAGTCAGTACACAGTACTCAGTTAGACAATAGTCAGTTACACAGTCAGTGCAGAGTAGTCAGTTACACAGTCAGTGCAGAGTAGTCAGTTACACAATACACAGTAGTCAGTTACACAATACACAGTAGTCAGTTACACAGTGTTATGCTGGGTTCTGCTTGACATGCCTGTTTAAGGGGGGCTCCTTGACGAGGTAAAGAGGCTATCGGTCTGAGGAATTGGACCTCTTGGTCTTCATCCTCAGACCGAACCTAATTACCCCCAATCTCCCCTCCTTTTTCCCTATCCTCCCTTTACCCTTTCCTCCTCCTCCTCCTCATCCCTCCCTTATTTCCTTCCTATTTTTCTCCTGGGATCTTCCCTCCACAGGCATTCTAGTTCCTAGGTAGGGGGAAGGGTACCATGGTCTACCCCTTTCCGTTGAGGTTCTTGGCGGTGGTGTAGTTTGCCGTGGAATCTGGATCGCCTGGGGATGCCCCTCCCTCTCCGGTCTCCCGGGGGGTGGCTTTGGGTATCTTTCGGGCGACGGGTGTATCTCTGGAGGCCACCTTTTGGATTCCGGAGGTGGTGACCGAAGGAGGTATGCTTTGTGGCGGATATCCGGCCACCCTCTCTTTTGTCCGCTGAGGTAGCTCGGTGGATGTGAGGTTGCTATCCCGGATTGCTGGTTTACTGGCGTGAAGGGTAGGGTATGGCACGGGTTCCATGCAGCATCTGCACTACTTGCGGTGTTGAGGTCCTTTTGGACACGGAGGGGGATTTACGCCCCTTTTATTCCTCCTAGGAGCTATTCCTCCACGTTCCCCCCTTTTTATATTCTTTTTTTTTATTTTTATTTTCTTCTCTTCTTTCTTTTTTTTTCTTAAAAACAAAAAGAAAGAAGAAACCTAACCATGGATGCCCTAGCCCGTGAACCTAACCATGGATGCCTTAAATTGTGAACCTACCCCCTGGCCCCTTCTTGATACCGCACCCAGTACTGACCCTGCCTCGTTAAAGGACAACTTTTTGGACTCCTCTTATACCCCTATACCTCTTGCTGGTGCCGATTCGTCACCTGCTTCAGGTACCGGAGTACCGACCGGCCCTTTTGACACATCTGACCTTTGCTCTTCTCTGACCTTGATTCCGACTTCTCCCTCAACAGTGCGGCAATTTTCGGATGGCCCACACGTCGCACCACCCCCGGTCCCACACACAAACGACCACGACCCTTACATGACGATTTGACACTTCATTCTCGTTCATCTCAGAAACGACCAGCTCATCACACACTCCCCTTTAACTCTTTGTTTCACACTACTCAATGGACAAAGTTTTTTACTCTGCGACTAACTTCTAATACCTATCTTTCAGATCTTAGTATTGGTAAGACTCTGCTACGCCATGTTGGTAAAGATATCTCATTTCATGCTCTCAAGAGCGACACTCACATCATCACGGTCCAGATTGCTGGCCAAGCTCGTGATCTTTCTCTTCTTACAACCATAGATACTGTTCCTATCACTATTGACAAGCATCATTCTCTCAATTCTTGTTGTGGTTCTGTCATTTTAGCCCACACCATTGTCCAAAGGAATTTCCAGACATGTGGTGATGACATTTTGGAGCAGCTTGAGCTCCAAGAACTCCCTATCCTTAAAGTTGACACTTTTGTCCTCCCTGCCAATAAGCGAAGACGTTATCCTTGTAATATAGCTCGTTTAACATTTGACTGCCGTGAACTCATTGCCGGTCTACATTGCAGGTCAACGTTTACAAGTTTGAAAGGTGACCCCTACACCGCAACAGTGTAGAAACTGATGGCCTTTTGGTTATCCAGTGAAATATTGCAGGTCCATGGCCGAATGCCCAGTCTGTGGTGCCGACGACCATGCCAGTCCTCCTTGTACTCTACCTCCCTCTTGCCTTAACTGTCATGAGGCACATCCATCGTACTCTCGCCGTTGTCAGGTTTACCTGAATGAGCGGGAAATCCGTTGTCTCAAAGAGGCGGAAGGCTTCTCATATACTATGGCTGTCTCTCATCTAAGCCATTAAGGAAGACTTCCCCATATTTCCTATTCTCGCATTGCTAAACGTCGCCCCACTTCCATTGTCCCAACTTCCTTGACTTCCTCTGTGATTACAACATCCTCCATCACCCCTGTCTTGAATCCTTTTCCTGTTCTTGGCTCCGAGGTCCCTACCTCGGCATCCCATACTGTCCACTCTCCTTCCTCTACTCACTCGCACTGTTCTGTGTCTACACACCCTCATCCCCCACCTAAGTCTCAGCGCCCCCCTTCTCATAAGTCCTGCAAAAAATCCCTATTGCCGGGTTCTTCGCCTCCGACTAGTTCTGTAACGTGTGTGGAGGTTCATCCTCCTCCTCGTACAATATCTTCATCCCCTGTCCCCTCTCAAGTTCCTTCTCTGACTGTCCCTCACCAGGCCATTTCCACTCCTATACCCTCCCAAGCCCCTTTGACAGTTTCTTCTTCCATCTCCTCGATCTCTACTTTAGTACAGTCTATTGTCTCCCCGATGGTTACTCACTCTCCTTCCATTTCTTATGTAGTCCCACATTCTGCATCTTTGTCTTCCGAAAATCTGGAAGCTATCTCAGAATTTATTGCAGAGTCTGGAACGTTGATGGACACCGCTCCACCTTCTGTTCCTCTTCCTCTCTCTTCTCCATCTACACCCCTCCTTCCTTTACAGCGTCCTACTCGTCCTAGCGATCATTTCCCAATCATCCTTAGGTCCCCTACATATTCTCCACCTCCTCATAGCCCACGCTGGAATTTTGACTGGGCGAAATGGAACCTTTACGCACATCTTACTGCCTTTCATGAGGTCCCTTCCTCGTCCCCCATTGATGAGGTTTTATATATCTTTTCGTCCTCCATCCTCACTGCAGCTTCGCATTCTATCCCCCAAACCTCGGGCAAGCATTCTTAGAAGTGTGTGCCTTGGTGGTCTCCTGCTTGTGCTCGGGAAGTATGTTTGAAACGCGCTGCATGGGGCAGGTATCGGTATAACAGAATCACAGAGAGACTCATTGATTTTAAGCAGAAGAGAGCAACTGCTCTCCGTGTCATACGTGATGCTAAACGCACTTGCTGGCGAGATTACGTTTCTACTGTCACTTCGGCTTCCTCAATGAGTGCAGTCTGGAAGAAAGTGCGGAAATTGAGTGGTAAATTCTCCCCCGACCCGGCTCCTGTTCTTCAGTTTGCCGGTGTCGATATAGCACACCCTCTTGCCATTGCCACTGAAATTGGTAATCATCTGGTCCGCATTTCTCAGGGGCTCCATCTATGCCCCTCGTTCCTTTCTTCTAAGTCTGCCAGCTAGTTAACGCCCTTAGATTTTTCTTCTCTCAGAGAAGAATCTTATAATGTGCCTTTTACCCTTCAAGAACTGGAGGCAACACTCTCTGCTTGCTGACCATCGGCAGCTGGGCCAGACGGCATACATATTCGTATGCTACAGCATTTATATCAGTCTGCTCTTACTGTCCTCTTATGACTCTTTAATCTTGTATGGTCGCAAGGAGTTATTCCCCAACTGTGGAAGTCTGCTATTGTTCTCCCTTTTCACAAACCGTGTACTACGGGACATGATACCTCCCACTACCGTCCCATCGCTCTTACCAGTGCAGTTTGCAGGGTGATGGAACGTCTAGTTAATAGACGTTTGATGTGGTATTTAGAGACTCACAGTAGTCTCTCCACTAGTCAATATGGCTTTCGTAAGGGCCGTTCTGCCATTGACCCATTAGTGCGCTTGAATAAGTATATTCTTAATGCCTTTGCCAATAACCACTCGGTTATCACCATCTTTCTTGATCTTTAGAAGGCATATGACACAACATGGAAGTATAATATCTTGACCCAGGCCCACTCCTTAGGCCTCCGAGGCAATCTACCACTTTTCCTTAAGGCTTTCTTAACTGAAAGACATTTCCGTGTCTGGATTAGTAATTAGCTTTCCACGGACTTTGTCCAAGCTGAAGGTGTCCCCCAAGGTTGTGTTCTGAGCACAAAACTATTTCTCCTTGCTATAAATAATCTGGCATCAGTTCTCCCATCCAACATTTGGTCATCACTTTATGTGGATGACTTTGCTATAGCTTGTGCAGGTGCTGACTGTCACCTCATTGCAGTTTCCCTCCAGCATGCCGTCAACCGAGTTTCCGATTGGGCCACCTCTCACGGGTTTAAATTTTCTTGTAGCAAAACACATCAAATTATGTTTACTAGACGTTCAGTGGTCTCTGATCATCCGTTGTATCTATACGGCTCACGTATCCCAGAACGTGATGCAGTCAGGTTTCTCGGCCTCCTGTTTGACCGTCGATTGTCCTGGAAACTTCACATTACCTCTCTGAAGGCAACTTGTCATAGCCGGCTGAACCTGGAGTTTACCTGGAGAGAGTTCCAGGGGTCAACGCCCCTGCGGCCCGGTCTGTGACCAGGCCTCATGTTGGATCAGAGCCTGATCAACCAGGCTGTTACTGCTGGCCGCACGTAGTCCAACGTACGAACCACAGCCCGGCTTTTCAGGCACCGACTTTAGGTGCCTCTCCAGTGCCTGCTTGAAGACAGCCAGGGGTTTGTTGGTAATCCCCCTTATGTATGCTGGGAGGCAGTTGAACAGTCTTGGGCCCCTGACACTTATTGTGTTGTCTCTCAACGTGCTAGTGGCACCCCTGCTTTTCATTGGGGGGATGTTACATCGTCTGCCGAGTCTTTTGCTTTCATAGGAAGTGACACTCGTGTGCAAGTTTGGTACTAATCTCTCTAGGATTTTCCAAGTGTATATGTATAATGTATAGTGTATAATGTATCTCTCCCGCCTGCATTCCAGGGAGTACAGGTTTAGGAACTTAAAGCGTTCCCAGTAATTGAGGTTGTTTATTGCAGTTATGCGTGCCGTGAAGGTTCTCTGTACATTTTCTAGGTCAGCAATTTCACCTGCCTTGAAAGGTGCAGTTAGTGTGCAGCAATATTCCAGCCTAGATAGAACAAGCGACCTGAAAAGTGTCAACATGAGCTTGACATCCCTGGTTTTAAAGGTTCTCATTATCCATCCTGTCATTTTTCTGGCAGATGCGATTGCTACAGTGTTATGGTCCTTGAAGGTGAGATCCTCTGTCATGATCACTCCCAGGTCTTTGACATTATTTTTTCGCTCTATTGTGTGGTTGGAATTTGTTTTATACTCCATTTTAATTTCCTCACGTTTTCCATATCTGAGTAATTGAAATTTCTCATCATTGAACTTCATATTGTTTTCTGCATCCCATTTAAAGATTTGGTTGATGTCTGCTTGGAGTCTTGCAGTGTCTTCAATGGTGGACACTGTCATGCAGATTCGGGTGTCATCTGCAAAGGAAGACACGGCACTGTGGCTGATATCCCTGTCTATGTCAGATATAAGGATGAGGAACAGGATGGGAGCGAGTACTGTGCCTTGTTGACTATTACTCTTTGTGTTCTACATGTTAGGAAATTATAGATCCATCTACCAACTTTTCCTGTTATTCCTTTATCACGCATTTTGTGTGCTATCACACCATGGTCACACTTGTCAAAGGCTTTTGCAAAGTCTGTGTATATAACATCTGCATTCTGTTTGTCCTCTAGAGCATCCAGGACCTTGTCGTAGTGGTCCAGTCCTCGCACATCTTTCCTGGGGGGCTGATCATAGCACTCTCCTCTGCCTGCATTCAGCCCTAATTTTATCGAAACTCGATTATGGTGACCAGATATATTCGGCGGCCTCCCCTGCTACTCTTTCCAGCCTTAAACCCATTCATCACCAGGGATTGCGTTTATGCCTTGGGTCATTTCGTTCTTCCCCGGTTGAGAGCCTCTATGTAGAAGTGAACATTCAATCCTTGTCCTATCATCGTGATGCACATTGCATTCGCTATTATGTTTGCTCCCATGACCTCTGCAATCATTCCATGTATAGGATTGTCACAGATGTTAGTAGGTGCTCTTTATTTGTCCGTCGCCCCTGTTTACTTCTTCCCTTTTCTCTTCGTCAACATTCACTCTTGTCTTCCCTTCAACTACCACCTTTATACGTTCATGTGACATCTTCCTTTCCCTTACCCCCTTGGGGAGTTCCTGCTGTCTGTGTCTGCTCTATTCCTCTACCTTGCGCGAAAGCTTTACTACCTACGGCGGCTTCTCGCTCTTTTTTTTTAGACCACTTCCGTTCTCATTCCCATGCCATTGCAGTGTACAATGATGGTTCAAAGTCATCTGACGATGTCGGATTTGCAGCAGTCTTCCCGGACAGCATCATGCAAGGGCATCTGTTACCCTCGGCTAGCATCTTTACGGCTGAATTGTATGCCATTCTTGTGGCACTTATCCGTATTGCATCTATGCCTGTGTCACCATTTGTGGTCGTTTCAGACTCCCTTAGTGCTTTACAGGCTATCCGTAAAATTGATACACCTCACCCCCTAGTTCTTTGTATCCAACTTTGGTTACGCCTTATCTTTAGCAAGCACAAATATATTATTTTTTGTTGGGTCCCTGGTCATGTTGATGTACAGGGCAATGAACAGGCAGACACTGCTGCGCGGTCAGCAGTACATGACCTTCCAGTTTCATATAGAGGTGTTTCTTTCACGGACTATTTTGATGTCATTGCTACCCACCTTCGCACCCGTTGGCAACAACGCTGGTCTTACCTGCTAAATAATAAACTTCATTCTATTAAACCGATTATAGGTTTCTGGCCTTCTTCTTGTCACCAATGTCGAGGTTGGGAGAATACACTCTCCCGTTTTCACATCGGTCACACTTGTCTTACTCACGGGTATCTCATGGAGTGGCTCCCTGCCCCTCTCTGTAAGCATTGTCAGGTTCCAGTGTCTGTTCGTTATATTCTGTTGGACTGTCCACTCTATCAACGTGCACGCAGAATTTACCTCCAACGACGTCTTCGCTCTGCGGCCCTTTCTTTACCTTCCCTTCTTGCTAATGGACCCTCCTTTAATCCTGACTTTCTCGTTGACTTTTTGACAGAAACTGACTTACTACACAAACTCTGAAGATTATACCTCTAGCACCTCTCTCAGTCCCTTCTACCTCGATCTCTTGCTACCCTCTATCCCTGCACTATCCACTGTCCTACTGCACTCCATAACTTACTAATCATCTATCTCTCTCTTACAACCCATTCTCTCTGCATCCTGCAATAACCTGCACTGCTGTATGACCCCTGTGGTTTAGCGCTTCTATTTGATTATAATAATAATCTGCTTGACATGAATATACGTATACTATATATAGATAGTGAAGAGTGTGCCATAAATTTCATGAATTAGGAAAAAAAAAACATAATAATAATATATAACCTTTTGATAAATGTCAACCATAATTTTAGAAATATGTTATGCACCTGGTGATTACTGTAAAGTAGTTCAAGCTGTGAATTAAGGAAATCCAGCTAGGGATTTATTTTCCAACTGTGGTGGGGAGAGGGTTGGCGTTTGCCGTTGGGGATGGAGAGTCACGTGGGTCGAGCATGGGTGAGAGTGGTTGGCGAGACAGTGCCTAGTTTCAGATAAGTTTTGTGATGTTGCATTCCCTTTTGTGTAGCTAAATCAAGCCATAGGCACTTTTATTGTTTACCAGTACCCTCCACTGGGCTTTGACATGGTCGGGGCGCGGCAGGAAGAGTGTGAACGGAGGAAATAGGAGGAGATGGTTTCTGGGAGAAGGTAGGGGCTGGCGCTTGCACAGACCCCATAGGTACACTTGTTTTGTTTTGAGGTGGCGCTCCAGCCGCCAACTTCTCCTGTACTGTTATTGAGGTGTTTAGGCTAAGAGAAATATGAAGAGGTGTTTTTGGAGTGTGTATATATTATTAATCTAAGTAAATTTTTGGGTGAACCTTCGGATACCCCAACCCAGTGGAGCACTAAACAAGGGTTTAAAACCTTCTATTTCAATGGGGATAGACCTGGGAGGCCTAGTTTTACAGGTGATTTGTGTAAATTTTACCCTTTGCCCTTAGACAAGGCATTACGCCTCAGGTAATCCCAATTTCTGCGTAACACACAGTAGTCAGTACACAGTAGTCAGTTACACAGTACACAGTCACTACACAGTTGTCAGTTACATAGTACACAGTAGTCATAAGATAAGATTTCTTCGGATTTTTAACCCCGGAGGGTTAGCCCCAGGATAACCCAAGAAAGTCAGTGCGTCATCGAGGACTGTCTGTCTTATTTCCATTGGGGTCCTTAATCTTGTCCCCCAGGATGCGACCCACACCAGTCGACTAACAACCCAGGTACCTATTTGCTGCTAGGTGAACATGACAACAAGTGTAAGGAAACACGTCGAAATGTTTCCACCCGCCGGGAATCGAACCCGGGCCCTCCGTGTGTGAAGCGAGAGCTCTAGCCACCAGACCACCGGGCCACATAGTAGTCAGTTACACAGTACACAGTAGTCAGTTACACAGTAGTCAGTTACACAGTACACAGTAGTTACACAATACACAGCAGTCAGTTACACAATACATAGTAGTCAGTTACACAGTACACAGTAGTCAGACAGTACACAGTAGTCAGTACACAGTCAGTTACACAGTAAAGAGTAGTCAGTTACAGAGTACACAGTAGTCAGTTACAGAGTACACAGTAGTCAGTTACAGAGTACACAGTAGTCAGTTACACAGTACACAGTAGTCAGTTACACAGTACACAGTAGTCAGTTACACAGTACACAGTAGTCAGTTACACAGTACACAGTAGTCAGTTACACAGTACACAGTAGTCAGTTACACAGTACACAGTAGTCAGTTACACAGTACACAGTAGTCAGTTACACAGTAGTCAGACAGTACACAGTAGTCAGTTACACAGTACACAGTATTCTTGGGTAACTTTATACTGAAACATTAACCTATGGTTGCTCTCACTCATATTTATCAGTATTGTATATTATCACCTTCACACTGCAGTAGGTCTACTGGCCCATGCTAGGCAGGTCCAACTCACACTGCAGTAGGTCTACTGGTCCATGCTAGGCAGGTCCAACTCACACTGCAGTAGGTCTACTGGCCCATGCTAGGCAGGACCAACTAACACTACAGTAGGTCTACTGGCCCATGCTAGGCAGGACCAACTCACACTGCAGTAGGTCTACTGGCCCATGCTAGGCAGGACCAACTCACACTGCAGTTTGTCTACTGGCCCATGCTAGGCAGGTTTAACTCATACTCACCCATGTACTCGTCCAGCCTACATTTATACCTGCCTAGAGTTGTCACTTGTTTACTCTGTTAATTATTATTATAATCATTAAAATCTAAACCCACAATTAAGCTGATAAAATACGAACAATCGGGATTTTTTTTTAATACATCTGCTGTATTTGCATATTATTTAAATTTCAAAAATTAACAACTGGAAATTGTTTTCAGAACTGATGTGTAATATTTTTTGTACATATTATATTATAACTGTTTTTTTGTGTGTGTGTTTGTGTGTGTGTGGAGTAATGGGGAGGCTCGACTAGGATAAGACTGTTTATGTTCCTTATTTTTTGTTTCAGGTGCTGATTCAGATGATGCTTTCAACTCTGAATTGGTATTGCTTGATGTATGGGTGAAGGTGAGGGTAGGTGATTCACCTGCGTCGCATTGTGCTTCACCTGTGTTACAAGATGGTTCCCCTGCCCCACCAGACACTACTGTCGTCCACCACGGTGCTTCACCTGTGTTACAAGATGGTTCCCCTGCCCCACCAGACACTACTGTCGTCCACCACGGTGCTTCACCTGTGTTACAAGATGGTCCCCCTGCCCCACCAGACACTACTGTCGTCCACCACGGTGCTTCACCTGTGTTACAAGATGGTTCCCCTGCCCCACCAGACACTACTGTCGTCCACCACGGTGCTTCACCTGTGTTACAAGATGGTTCCCCTGCCCCACCAGACACTACTGTCGTCCACCACGGTGCTTCACCTGTGTTACAAGGTGGTCCCCCTGCCCCACCAGACACTACTGTCGTCCACCACGGTGCTTCACCTGTGTTACAAGGTGGTCCCCCTGCCCCACCAGACACTACTGTCATCCACCACTTGGCGGCAAAGTTTTACAGTTTGGATTTAATGAATCGCGAGATAAACAAGTGGATGAATACTGGCCGGAAGGAACACTTGGTATATACAAAGATAATTAAAGAGCTCAACGAGTTCCAGGCAGATAGAGCCCGTGACGAGCCTAGAATAGCCATCCCACATTTAATCTATGGACGATGTACTGGTAGTGAAAATGTTTTACTAATGGAAAACATTAAAATCCATGGATACAACACTTTTGACAAGCGTAAGGGGCTAGATTTTGAGCATCTTAAGGCCTGTATAGACCACATTGCCAGAGTTCATGCTCTTTCGCATGCATTCTATAGGGAAAAAGATTTCCGTAATAAATACCCTTGCTTTCAGTCCACTTCCGAGAAGCTCAAGTTAGTTAAACCAGTATTAGCTGTTGTGCTAGACACTGTCATTGCATTTCTTAGGACTCTGAACCACATGAAGGATGTCATACGGAAACTCGAAGCATGTAAACAGAGTTTATTAGATCAATATTTAGCAATACTGCTGGACGGAGAAAGTATCACATGTTTAAATCATGGAGATTATTGGAATAATAATATAATGTACAAATATAAGAACCCAGTGGCACAGGCAAGCCATGAGGACTCGCAGGCAAGTCATGAGGACTTGCAAGCAAGCCATGAGGACTCGCAGGCAAGTCATGAGGACTCGCAGGCAAGCCATGAGGACTCGCAGACAGGTCATAAGGACTCACAAATACTTGCGAGCCATGAAGACTCGTGGGCAACTCACAAGGACTCGCAGGAAGGCCACAACATCTCGAAGACACTTGCAAACCAGAGGGTCTCCCACGCACATGAAAGCCATCATGAAATCGAAGCATTAAAAGTCATTGACTGGGGTAACAGTAGCTGGGGGAAGCCGATATTTGATCTACAGTATCTCCTCTACACGTCCACCACTAGCACCGTCAGGAACGCTCATCTAGATCACCTGCTGCACCTCTACCATTCTACCTTCACTAAGCTTGCTGCTAAGCTGGGCTCACCTGCTGCCAGCTGGAGCTACTCACAATTTAAACTAGACTGGGAGAGAACTTGCACTGTAGGGTTCCTCCTCGGCTGTATGATGACTTTAGGAACACTGAGCACCAGTAATCCTGTCAACAAAGCATCACCGCCTTCGTTCCTAGACAAGCCTTTTCTCTTACCAGTCAAAATAGTTGTTGATGGCATAAAGCTAGGAATGGTGAAGTTATTCCTTCCTTTACTTGAAAAGCCAATTGGAGAGTTACTCATTAAAAACATGTTTCACCACAATCTTAAGCCCATACTTGAAGAGCTATGTTCTGGCCAGAATGAAGTTATGAACACGAGACTTATTGACCTCATTTGCGATGCAGATGAGAAGGGGATTTTCTCGGCAGAATCAATCATACCTGAGTGAAACAACAGCGAGTGTCCTCTTTAAGGGGGGCTCCTTGACGAGGTAAAGAGGCTATCGGTCTGAGGAATTGGACCTTTTGGTCTTCCTCAGACCGAACCTAATTACCCCCCAATCCCCCCTTCCCTATCCCATCTCCTCCATCCTCCCTTTTTCCCTTTCCTCCTCTTCCTCCTCATCCCTTCCTTAGTTCCATCCCAGTTTTACCCTGGGAGCTTCTCTCCTCAGGCATTCTAGTTCCTAGGTAGGGGGAAGGGTATCGTGGTCCATCCCATTCCGTTGAGGTCCTTGGCAGTGGTGTAGTTTGCCGTAGAATCAGGCGACAGGTGTATCTCTGGAGGCCACCTTTCGGATTCCGGGGGTGGTGACCGAAGGCGGTATGCTTTGTGGCGGATATCCGGCCGCCCTCTCTTTTGTCCGCCGAGATGGCTCGGTGGATGTGAGGTTGCTATCCCGGATTGCTGGTTTACTGGCATGAAGGGTAGAGTATGGCACGGGTTCCATGCAGCATCTGCACTACTTGCGGTGTTGAGGTCCTCTTGGGCGCTGAGGGGGATTTATGCTCCCTTTCATTCCTCCTAGGAGCTATTCCTCCACGTTCCCCTCTTTTTTTATTTATTTTTTTATTTTTATTTTCTTTTCTTTCTTTTTTTCATAAAAATAAAAAGAAAGAAGTAACCTAACCATTACTGACCCAATCCATGAACCCACTACCCCCGGGCCCCTTCCTGATACCGCACCCAGTACTGACGCTGTCTCGTTAACGGACAACTCTTTGGAAACCTCTCATGCCCCTGTACCTCTTGCTGGTGCCGGTTCGTCACCTGCTTCAGGTACCGAGGTTCTGACCCCTTTTGACATATCTGACCTTCGCTCT